>JAAGNO010011250.1:67178-107149 GCA_033439905.1 Ceryle rudis
ATACCACAGATAGCATCACCTCCTCTAGGTTATGTTAATATAATTTTAGGGTTCGTGCTACAGGGCTGTAAAAAAAGCATGGACACCCATTTTTTAGTTTTTGCCACAAACAAAAAAAAATTCCCATTTCTGAGATGCAATGTTTCTTGACCCACCAGCCAGCAAAACCTCTCCAGAACTGTCCAAAGCCTTGCTGTACTCTTGTCTGGGATGGATTTTAACTCAACAAGAGAGCATTCCTCATAATTGAATCACTTTAATGCTTAATTAGAAAAATTCTATGTTTCCTTGGGGAAGAGTGAAACGTATTGTAACTGAGGGCAGGCCAGGCACGGCTGTGCTTCATCAGCCCTGCATGGCATCCCCGTGGAAATGCAGTGCAGGAGCTCAGAGCTCTCCGGAGGCACAGGCTGCTGCTTGCCTTTTTTTTTTTTTGCCTTCTCTTCTCTGGGGCAGGAGAGGACACTGGGGAGCATATGCTGAATTTGGGTATCTATGAGGTGGCTGCTGGATTACAGTCCAGGGGATCTCCTTCCTTAGTTGTCCCGGTTTGAGCTGGAAGTAGGTTTTCATTTTAGAAAATAGCTTTTGTTCTGTCAGGTTCATAAGAAGCTCCTTATGCTAAGTGTGTGTAAAATAACCGAGGGCTGAAGAAAGCACAATAAAAATTAATTTCCTTGGTTAACATACTTAAGTAAAAGTAAGTTGGACTAAACAAACTAAATGCAAGTCACTGTGGTACTTTTGGGTCCTTTCCACAAGTAGCAGCTCAGGCCAGCATGTATAGTGACCTTGTTTCCAAAAAGCCACCCATCTTATGGGAATACTATTGCTGCAAATTTGTGCTGATTAATGATCTTTTTTTTTTTTTTTTTTTTCCTGAGTTACTAACTGAACTGTAACCTTGCAAGGATCTTCCAAACCCTCCAAAGTGATATCTTGAAAGTTGGTCCTAGTCCGTTGCTCCCAGCCCCGTTGAGTATGTCTGGTGTTGCTCTCCTGCATTTCCCCCTAGACAGCTTTAGCCATGAGAAGCTTTGCTCTTGACTTTCCTATAGCTCAGAGCCAGTCCCAGAAATCCAGTGCTTCGTTGTTGTCCAGAGTCAGTGCCAGGGAAACTCAGACTCTGTAATATTCCAGTAGCAAGAGGTGGATGTTGGGACAGTTACTACAGGACCTGAACACACAGGTTGCTAAGCAAACTGTAAACTATTGCTTTTCATCAGATTATGTGGGTAGTGCTCCATAACACTCCTCAGCCAGGGGATATCTTCTTACTTGGGGATCCCAGGCAGCTCAGTGACCTACCTCTGTCTCAGTTTCTAGGCTGCAAATGAGAGAGATTTTTTTTATCTTAGTCCAGATTAATTCCTATTAAGCACCAGCCACTAACATATGCCTTCAAAGCTCAGATCTTTGTCCAGGTCTGAAAAATAAATAATGTCCAAAGAGCCTTGACCATTTAAAAAAAGTTCTGAGTACTTAAAGCAATGAAAAAAATCCATCATGACACTAAACTCAAGCATAAACAAGAGCATAAAAATCCAGCAGGAGATGTGGGGTGCTGGTGTAAACATCACTTCAGCCCTGTGCATCTGGAGCCTCCTCCAGAAGCCCCTACCTGTCCTGGGATAATGCAGAAAATGCAAATTTCTTTTTATGCACAGCCCTTCCAGCTCTGGTTACCTGGGGAAATCAAGGAAGGTCAAGGGTAAATACCAGGAGACCTGGTCTTTCTCCAGTACCTTCCAACCAGAGAACTCAGCAGTGCTCACCAAACACAGATGAGGTCTGGTCTGCCTTCTGCTACACTCAGACTGGAGACCAGCAGCCAGATCCATGATGAGGAATGACACCCAAAGGCAGGGGCTCGAAGGTAGAGATCCCTGTCTTCCACCAGGAGCAGCCTTAAATTCTCTGGGTCCTGCTGAAGTTTTCTTTATTGTGGGGTTTTACATAACTCAATGTCAGGTAGATGTCAAAATACAGTCAGAGAAGCAGATTTTATCAGCCCGGTAGGGAGCCTGGGGGAGGGATGCCAGCTCCAGAGGTGGCAGGTGCTGAGGATTTCAAACGGTGACGACAGCAGCTCCGCTGTTTGCCACTCAGCTGGGGCATCACAGGTCTTACTGCTTTTCATTGTCACAGTCTGAAAATAGCTCCTGGATAACAAGTTCCCAACACGATATGATGCACAGGGCTGAGTACTGCGAGCCGGTGTCGAGAGCCATGCGGAAGCCAGTGTAGGAGCAGACCAAGCTGCCTATTCTGACTCCACTCCCAGAGTCTAATATTAGCTCACCTGCGGGTATGACAGCCCTCCTGGCAGGCAGCCACAAGGATGGGTTGTTTTTTTTCTCTCCCGGCTCACACAATTCCCTTATGGCAGTGACAGCCCAATTATCCGAGCTTTTCCCGTCTTCTCTGCTCCTGTTGACTTGGCTTGTGCTGAAGTGTTCTTGGGGAAAGATCAGTGTGTTTTAGCAGATGGACGAAGGCTGAAGAGCAAATTGTTTTAATGAACCTCCTCTTTTTTTGGGGGGACATCGAGTACATACTAAAGTGGTAAACCAGCATCCATAATTTCACAAGGCAGCAGGCTTGTCTCTAAGGAGCTTCTGTGGTTTTTTGGATGCTGTGGCAATTAATTTGCAACACAAACTTGGCCTTTCACCAAGGCCATTTGTACTGGCTGCCTGCTCCAGAATATCCAAGGTATCCACAGATTGCTTAAGCCAGCGGGCTAAAAAAGGACAGATGTCTCCAGTCCTTCTGGGCGTTGTGTTCCTCTGGACAAGATGCCAGGGACAATCAGGTTGTTTAGTGGTGTTGAAGACCATGAGCAGTGGTCCTGTCTTGCAAGCTAGCAAAGTGGCCATTTGAGTGCAGTGATGTAGATGATGTGACAAGCGTTGTATTCAGTGAGGAAAATAAAGGCAGAAAACTTGATTCCTGCCCCAGCTGGCTGATGTGGCTGTTTCCAGGACCAGCTCCCTGCTCTTCCAAGCAGGGCTTCATGGTGAGCCTCATTTGGTACAGCCTCAGGAGCGAGAAGTGAGTCTTCTCAAGATGAAAACAAGCAGAGATTGCTTTCTGTGGATGTGATCAGAATCTGACTCTCCTGATGGGGTTTTAAAACATGGTTTAGTTTGTGTGTTCCTAAACATTGCCAGTGGAGGTCTTCCCTTTGGTGGATCCTGCTAAATATGTTAGCTGCTTTATAGTAGGTGATTTTTTTTCTTTTTTTAAACTGTGGATAGATGAGGATGCATGGAAAAAGCCACTGTCTGGCAGTACAAGGAGGCAGGTGTGCAGCTAGGAGGATGGGAAGCCCGATGCACCACTGTCTCTTTAGCAGCTGTTTCCATAAAGGACTTTCTTACACTGCTAAGAGGCAGTTTGGGCTCCATCAGGTCTGATCCCAGCCTGAAAGGCAGTCCGGATTTGCCTTCTCTGGGAAGTGATAGTCTAATAAAATACTTATAAATTAAGGTCAAGACCCATAAAAAAGGAGAGATTCTATAACCCTTTTTTTTTTTTTTTTTGACCTGACTGCAGCCAGATGCCCAGGGAACACAGCACATCTCCCACAAGGGCAGTGCCACAAATGTCAACCAGTGCCTTGTACCCCTGTGCTTTGGCTGCCTGAGGCAGCCCAGCCAGATCTCGCCTGGAGGCCATGAGACAAAGAAGTATCTTGAAGTGACCTGGATGTTTCTGGGGCATGCACAGACATCCACCACTCCTGGTAATGTTAGCAGAGTCTCAGCAGCATGGTGGGAATTAACAAGTGGGCTAATTCTTGTGCTCCCTGACAGGGATGAAATAATTTTGTCAACCCACTTGCCTCTTCTTCATCCCTTCTTATTGCCACCCTGACTGTGGGAAGATTCCTCAGGTCAGCAAACTAAGGCTTGAGGACTCTTACTGGTCATATCCCAGCAGAACTACTCCTATTCCATTCCCATAGCTGAATACTTGAGCTATTTGCCTTGGTTCCTGTGCATATGCATATCTGGCTAGAAGGGCAGGCTAGAACTCTTGCAATTCATTGGCAATATGAATTGTGAAGCACGATGACTTTTCTTTGCATGATATAAACTGCATGCAAGGGAAATTGTTAATTACCACTGTACACATTTTTACTTCTAATGATTTGGGTTTTTCTGGGTGGCAATAGGAACTGTCTGTGGGTGTGTGGGTGGATAACAGATACTCAGGAGATGTTATAATTTGTATTCCTGCTTTTGCTTGGCCAAGACTGTCATGGATCTGCTCTGTTTGTTGCTGGCTCCTGTAACAGTTAAGCAAGGCGGTTGTTTGTGCTGCACTTGGTTTTGTAGAACAAGAAAGGGAATTTCCAAACTTGCCTAAGGAATTGGTCACTTGGTGACAGACAGAGGTTGGCATTGTGGAAGATGTTTGCTCATTTACAGAGCCAAAAAGCTGTATCAGTTTGGCCTTCTGGCAGTATCAATGATAGCAGCTGCAGGTTGTACTTGATCCCATCATTCTGCCTCTCCAAGGCAGCACACCTGGGCACTACAGCAGGGTGGGCAGTTTCTCCCCATGGCCCTGGTGCTGGGGAAGATGCTCTACACATTTTATTTCACCCTGCACCCTCCTGTGCCTTGGAGCTGCCTTCATGCCCTCCTGCCACAAATGCCTGCAGTCAGTGTGAAGGAGAAGCATCCCTCTGAATACAGCCCATCCATCACAGCCATCACTCAGCCCCTATGCTGCTGCCATGGCACACTGCAGCAAAAAAAGACATATGGTGCCTCTCTTCTCTCCTGTATGCTTATAGAATGCATCAAGACTGAAAAGAGCTTCAAGAACACCCCAAAAACGTCCTCTGTGGGTTGGGTGTCTGGCCCCACTGTCACTGGGGACTGCAGCTCACCAGGGCTTTTGGCCTATACTGAAGGGCCATCGACAAAGAAGCCTCATGGGGGAAAAAACACCCATCTTTTCTGCCTGATGCCCTCCCCTTTTGACTTGTAGGCATGGTTGGCTTGTGTATATGCACTTGAAATTGTCGGAGTGTGCTTCTGTCTGCGTCACTGGGGGGAAAGGGAAAAAAACGGTTGAGGGGGTGAAACTCAGCCTTCCACCCCAGCTCCATGTTGGGTTGCTACTGTTAAAATATGACTAATGCTAAAAATAATTCTGGTGTTGCTATAGAAACTTACACTGTTGCTACGTGTGAACCTGGAGAGAATTGTACACTCTTTGGTACCTTGTTTTTCTCTTCTCCTCAGCCATGCTCACCCCCAAGCTGGATGAGCACAGGCACACCAGACCCTTGCCTAGTCTTTTTCACAGCCTTACTGGGTTGCCACAGCTACTTTGTTGTTGTGCTAGGGGATATGGGAGGTCATTATTTAACCAGTTATCTGTCTATCTATCTATCTATCCATCCATTCACTCCTATCTATTCCATCTCCCTCTGACATAGTTTTTGAGTCCATGACTGTCTGGCTTGATGGCTGCCTTCTGCTCCTTCCTTGGTGAAGGAGCTTTGGGTGAGGCTTTGGGCAGTGCACACAGGAAGTGAGAGGAATGGGTCCCCTTCCTGCTATTCCAGCACCTTGCTTGGCCCTCCTCAATGTGCTGCCAGATTTTCCTTTCTTTCCATCTGTAGTGGAGGAAGAAAATCTGTTGTAAACTTCCTTTGGGTCTAGAGATGAAAAGGGCATTTGTATTTGTTAACTTTTTAAGAGTGCCCCAATCTGCCATCCCCCTCTTCCTGATCCTCCCAGCTTTGGTAGCTAATTTGCAGGAAGCTGAAGTCTTCCAAGATTTTTAGTAGAAACCAACCAAGGGATCAGTTTACATTTTCCAAGCTGAAATGACAAAGGCTAGAAACTTCCATTCAGTTTGAAAAAGAAGCTGGGATTAACCCAGAGACCGAAAGATCACAGCCCCAAAAGGCCAGTCTGGTTCTTAGACAAATTATCCTCTAAGGCAGGATGAAGTTTTCCCCACAGTCCTGCCATGGCTTTTTTCTTGTCTTCACTGATCACTGCGGCTGGGTATTTAGGAAAGAGCAATGACCCCTCGTCTCAGCTCCAGATTTACAGCTCGTCCTGAACATGAGGTGGAGCAGAACACAGACTGTGCCAGCCTGTGTGGTCAAATTCACTGTCATGTCACTATCTTACAGTGGTGACCTGAGAATGACACAGAGGAAAGCAGAGAGAGAAGAAATTTTGTTTCCTGGGAAAAAAAAGAAAACTTCTTTTGAAATCCTTCTCAAGTCTGTTGCTTTGAAAGACTCTTTCTTGATCTGAGAATTTGGAATGGGTTTTACAATTTTTCACCTCAGACCTGAGGGTTTGCATCCCTCAAGCACAGATTTAAGTCAGTACCTGGAGGTGATTGACAACAGCAGAGGGTTGCCAAGTTTGGCAGACCTCTGGAGATCTTCAAGTCCAACCTCTCCTTAAAGCCAGGTCAGCAAGACCTGTGCCTGTGGGATAAAAGCTGCCTCTGCTTGTGTGATAAAAGCTACCCCAGCCCAGGGAACAGAGGAACAAGCATGATGAGAAATGCCAGTATGACTTTTTGGACACAGGCACATTTAATCAGACCTTTAGATACCTAGAGATGGTAATTGTGACCAGGGGATGGATATACCTTCATACACAAAGTTTCTTCCACCACTGGGCCCAGTTTAACATCTATTTAACAGTGCTGCCCTGGATGAATTGTGCAGCCAGTGCACCTTCCTTTGGTTTTATAAATATTTATCTGAGTCTTTCCATCCAATTGGGCTTTGCAGTGTATGAGATACCTCGCAGAGCTAGGGACCGGCAACTGCATGGAGCTGGGTGATGGAGGGGAGAGAGTTTCCCCCAGCTCTGGCTGAGGTGAGGACCCTGCTCTGAAGACACTTGTGACTTGTTTACTTGCGTAGCCCATTTCTCTATAAAAAAGGTTTTTGGGGTCAGTCCACCTGGTGTCATACTGGGAAAACCATTTCAGGTATCACACTTCTGCTGCTGGAGACAGAGGGCCTGCTCATTGATGGGGAGGGCTGGTTTTTCTGAACCGTTTTTCTCCAGAGCAGCTCCTCTACCAACAACCAGACTTGTGAGGGTGCCAGAGAAGGGTTAAGAATAGAAATAGAGATGAGGCAAGCTTCTGGGAACTTCCCCTTCCACCTAAACACAGGAACATGTGCTATTCTCTGCCCCTTTGGCAAAGGGACAGCAAGTCTCTCCCCACCTAGGCATGCTTGTCAGCTGGTTGTCCTTCTGTCTGTCTTTCAGCATCAAGCTGGTCGAACCTGCCCCACAGCCACTCCACCAGCTCCTCCTGGCTTCTTGCCACCTCATTCCATGCCTTTTGTTAGGGAAGAGGGTCATTCCCTCTGCAGAGAAAGATCTCGGGAGCTTGATGTTTCAGTGCAAAATGCTGCACAGTGAGGAACAGGTTGTGTCCCATCCCTTCTCTGTGTTAGATGGGTTGTACACAGCACTCCTTTGTTTAAAACTTGGCAACTCAGTGTTGCTTACAATCAGAAGAGCTTTGCTATTGAACCATCAAATAGTTGGGTTAAATATCAAACTGATTCAGCTTGTCCAAACATCATTGAAGCTGGATGGAATCTCATTTAGGAAGTGGCTTGATGAACCAGGATCCAAAGATCTAACATGTTTTGTGGTTTTTAATGTGACTATTGGGCTTGATTTTCCGTCTTTTGAAGTCAGCGAAAGTAGGATCCAGCCCTTTTGCCATGCTTAGGGCAAATAGATTTGGATAAAGCAACAACCAGTCCAGACCTATGAATCAGCCTCAACCCGAATCTCTTGAGAACTCTGAATCAAAAAATCCCAACAAATAAGTTGGCTTTTCTTTAAGTTGTTTCCATTTTCATAGCTATCTGCAATTTGGGATGTCAAGCTCCTGACAGACACTGTCCTGTGGGACTTCCAGTCTGACTGAAAGTAGGAGCTAAATCACAAGGAATTTGTTCACAAGATTTATGGCCACTGGTATGGATGCCAAGGATTTCATTGCAGTAGTATCTTACACTTACATGCCTAGCATTTCAAGTATGCACAACAATTAATACACAAATGTAAGTAGGGTAGGGACTGAACAGCTGAGAGTGAATCTGAACATCTTTCCTTGGCTGAAATGATACACAGGTTCTGATTCAGTCTTTTAGGTACATAACTGGGACATTTTAATCTGAATGGAGTACTAGGGACTGGAGTTGGAACTTGAACTCTCCTTATTTCTCCTGCTAATTGCTGGAGGAAACCCAAAAGGTACAGGGTTAGATTTCCTTCATAAAATTTTGAACCATTGGATAGTCTGAACATCCTAAATGTAAGACAGAAAACTCCATGAGAACTAGCTTTCTCATGGTAACCCAGTGTTTGGTGTCATCATCCCACGTAAGTATAAATAAGCCCTTCCAGAAGGCTTGATTCAAATTCAAATCCAAAAGTGGCCCCAGGCCAGCATTTCTGGTGGGACAATTTCTACTGTATTTCTGGCAAAACTTTCCCAGCTGTAGTACTTGCCAGATACCAGTTTCACTGATCAGTAATCCTGGACTCCTCAAATCTGTTGGCCTGTGTTACAACGCAGGTAATTAGTTTGGCAAGAAGGACATTGCTAATGTGTCATTCCAGTGCAGAGTTTCAAAGAGAGGAAGGAGTGTTTTGATCCGAAGGAATGGGGCTGGCTTTCCTACAGAACTGCATGCGCTCTCTGTATTTCATGTAGGTAATATATACGCGTGATCTCTTTGCCTCAATTTTCCATTTGTAGTTTGGATGTACTAACACATTGCTTCTATCATACTTCCATCAGTCGTCTTTAATTAGCTGGTAAGATCATCAGGAAGAACATTTAGTGCATAAGGCAGCTCCAGTACATTTAATGAATAATAATAAAAGCAGTTTCCCAATTTTTGATTTTCTTTTTCATCCTCTCTTACAAAAGAGTGTGCTATTAGCTGCTTCAGCAGCCTGCCCTGCACACTGCCCCAGGGACGGGGGTCCTGAATGGGCTTAGCCACTGCAGCCTGGGTCGCAGTCTTTGGCTAGACTCTCCAGCAGTATGGGAGCGTTTGCATGGGCTAACTTCACTGGGAAGAGTGTGGTGTTCTCACTGATGCATGCATTCAAACTCTGACCTGTGGTGTTTGCAGATTTTCTGTGCTGTTATCCTGCCTGCATCCTTCTGTATGGAAACAGAGGTGCTCTTACGAACTGTAGGCAGCTTGATGTAATAGTTACAAGCCAAGGCTGGGATATTTCAGCTGGGTCTCTTGTGTCTCCTGGCATTGAGTTGTTTGTTTTGCTTGGGCTGCCCTATTTCACTGTGTATCAATTATCACATGGAGAAAGGGGCTCAAGGATACTCAGCTTCTCTTGCAGAATGTTTTGAAATCAATGGAAGAGAGTTGTCATGTCTTAGGAAGCAGTTGCATTAAAATGGTAATTCTTGGCGTTTCAGCAGGATCTGATGACAGATGGGATTAAATGCAAAGCAGCCTGTTACAAGGTTTTATAACTGTGACAGACCTGGGGAAAGTGAGGTGGGGTGTGTAAGTGATCCAGCGAAGGCAGAAGCACATGATGTGGTGTGACAGCTGATAGCATTGCCCAGGAGAGAGATAAGATTGTTTTGCAACAAATTGTGTGAATATTCTGGGGAGAAGGAAGGAGAAGGAGAAAAAAAAAAACAAAACACAAAACCCACAACAAACCAAACAAATTACACAAATAGAGAAGAACTTGACACAGTCACTGTTCCGTTATCTAACAGAGCTACTCCTGACAGCCCATGTTGATGCCAGATCGTATGGCCACTGAATACAGGGGGGAAAGATGTCTGTGATATTGTCCAGCTGGGAACTAAGGGAACACGAGACTCTCCTTCCTGTTAGACCTGGTAAACATGGAATGTGCAGGTGGAAAAACAATGAGGTTGTAGTTTCCTTCATATATCTTCCCTAGTCCTACCGCTTTCTTGTGGCATCTCCATGGGGGCAAGGAAGGAGATGTGTCTCAGAGCTGAAAAAACTTGTGCTCTGTGGAGAGCAGTGATGGGGCCATGCACTTCCAAAGACACTGCTGTGCCTTCTAGGGGCACGTGAGGACACACCTGCTTGGTTTTGCTGAGGAAGAGACCCGTGGTGGCGAAGGTGTTGGCTTGCTTGCTTGGAGGGATCCCTCCCAGCTCCACGATTTCTGCTGTCAGAGAGGGAGGAACTTCAGCAGCTCACACAGGCAATAGGATCTATGTGTTTCTGGAGCAGTTGCACCTGAGTGATAAATGCAGAGAATGAAAGGCCATACACAAAGCTTAGAGATGGTTGAGGGAGAAAAACAGCCCTCTGCTCACAGTGGAATAGAGATGGGTGGGATAAGGTTGTGTTGGAGAAGAAAGGACCAGCATCTAAAGGGCAAAGCTGATAAAGAAATGTCTCAGGGTAGTTAGTTGCAAGGCTCCTTTCTCTACCCCTCTGCCTACCTTTTCGGTTGACAGTAGCACTCTGATAAGGATTCAGAAAGGCACCATTGTCTCCCTAAATCTCGTGTTGATGAACTGTCATCAGTAGCCTTTGTTTGGATCCGGTGCCATTAATAACCGTGGAAGAGCTTGATAGAGTTTTGTGAATTTTTGTGAATAACACAGTTTTGGCTCCATCACAACAGTTTGAACTTTTATGAGCTGAGGTTTGTAATGACCAACAAAACAGCAGGCTCATCACTGAAAATGAGCCTGTGACTGGCTGTGTTTTGACCTATTAATTTGGCCTTTTGCAGCTGCCTCAGGATGCGGCCTGGTGGCTATGATACCCCAGTCCTAAAACATGTCCATAATCTGAGCTAGGGACATCTCAAACCCACGTGTGAGGCAGGGCTGAAGGGGGCTCACAGGCTGCTCCTGTGATACAGAGTAGATGACAAGCTGCCTCTGCGTTTAATGTAAAATTGAGTTTCACCTAAGCAACAGATACCATTTTGCAGAGTGCACCCTTTATCTAGGAACATCCAAGATGGAACCTGTGGTTCTCATGAGCTACTCTTGTGTGCCAAGAGAAAAGGCAGCTCATCAGCTGAGGTCCCAGATGCATCCTGCTTCTTTAGAAAATAGGATGTAGATAAAATGTTGATCTGGAGCCACACAGTTTTAGCAAGTCTGGAGTTCTGTGTGCTGGGGAGCTTCAATGACTGAGCACAGCATGAAGTGAATTGGCCCTAAGCCTTAAAGGCTGCAGGGAACTGTCCTTATATATAGACTCTCTATGGATATATATGTGTATATATATTTTATATATGGATAGATACTTGTATATATTTTTAGGTCATTTGAGATGCTTCCTAGTCTATGGCAGTACCTAAAGTGAAGTTGTACAGCCTTCAGCCTATTGTTAAGGAGCAGATGATCTTCTGTTGTCAGGGTCATTCTCTTCCCTAGCCAGCTTGCTTTCATCTTCTGTATTTCTTGCCTGTGGAATGTTTTTTCCCTTTCCTGCTATATTCTGCTGAAGACAGCTACACAGAACTGGAGTCTCAGTTGATCTTTTTGCTCATTTCCATCCACAGAAGTCTATCTTCTTTAGCATCCTAAATACCTTAGTAACAAGATCATGGGTCTTGATTTGAAATGAATCTTTAAAAGAAGATTTTTTTTTTCCTCCCTTTCCTTTTCCAGATCTGAATATCATCACAGAGGTAAACACATGCACCTTCACCTAAAAGACAGAGAGGGTTTCAGCATCTGTGTTTGCTTTGGCGTCTTTTTTAAGAGGGAATTTAGTCAGGTTCCTTCTTCCCCTCGAAGTCTGGCAATTCAAAGCACTGAAGTGAAGATCTGCCTTTTGCTCTGGATTGTCCTTGGAATAAAGTCAGTGATTAGGCCTTAGTTGTTGTGGAGGCATAAGATGATACGGAATCCAGCTGAAAACGCTTTGTTACCTCTGCAAGCACATGCCATGTGTCAACCCCGAAGAAAGGAGGGGAGCTCAAAGGGAGCTCAAAGCACAGTGAAGTCAGTAAAAATGCTTCAGACATTAGCTTCAAGGAGTATTAGCTTGGACCCCTGGTCTGTAGCTGGGCAATTTTATCCCACTACAAGCCCTGGGCCTCTGATAGGGCCACCTGAGAGCAACTCTTTCTGTCCAGATGCATTAGGGGTAGCTGTCCTTGCTGCTTGGTCCCAAATGCCACCTATCAGGCCAGGACCTCCTTCTCAACAGGCAGGTCTTTATACCCTGCAGTGGCACAGCAGCCAGAGTGGTGGCCGGCACAACCTTAGTCCTTTGTGCCATACTGGAGCTCGGACCATTTGCCGGTCTCCACAGCAACGCTTTCTGAAGTCCTGGCAGGGGATTAGGGATAAATATGTGCAGAAATGGAGTTTCTTTTGATGGATGAAGATGTCTTACTAGAAAGCAAGTAAAAATAACACAAAGAATAGTCTGCAACCTGCAAACTGCTCTCTGAATTTAGGTCTGGATTTTTAGACCCTGAACAGAGGGTCTAAAAGGTATGTCAGCTTTGCATGGCTGTGTGATTCTTGCAAATGCATGTGTATGTTAAATGCAAGTTAATTGTATTCATGGACCTTGGTTTCATTGCTATTAGTTTGCTTTTAAGAGATAATAGTTTTCTTTCCATGTGATTAGTGTTTTAAGGTGATTTGAAGTGGGTTTTCTGGCCACAGCTTCCTGATGGATGGTTTCCAACCCAAACCTGTCTTGAACACCTTGATAGTTGCAGTGCAGAATCAAATATGGAGCAGAATATGTATAGGGCCAGAAGTTTATGGTGTACCAGGCAGAGAGGGGCATAAAAATACCAGGATCACTGAGATCTAGACCCACTCTCAAATAACAGAAAATATCCCTGTGCAACAACAGACAGACTATGGTTGCAACTGTATGTGCAGGTGTTTGTAGGGCTAAAATCTGAACATCATTCCTCCAGGTGCTTGATGGATAGCAATATTTTAGGGTGGATGATGCAGTTTTTTATAGTTTTGAGCAAACCTTCCTGACTGCTTTGCAGAATTGTATAGATCTGTGAAATGAAGAAGGAAAAAGATTTGTCTTAGTGAAATCAGGAGGAGTGTAAGATCACCTAGCACTCGCTCATTACCTTTTAAAATCCTGTAGTTCATAAGCAGTGTCAGATGTGACTAAGGCAGCAATGTGATTAGTATCTCTGCCTAGTGCCCCCCAGGTAACCCTGTGCTTTTGGAAACTGTCAGCAAAAACTGACTTAATGAGCACAAAGTCCTTTTGGATGAGGGTGTGCAGGGAAGATTTCTTGCTTTTCCAGATTCTTCCTTCTCTGTCACAACTGCTGTGGGCTTTCTTTGCCTTAGTACTTACTCACTGTGCTATCAGACCAAGGAAAGTCTTAGTCTGCTACCCTCCAATGTAGCTGCAGATAGACAAGAGAGAGGTCAGAAATTACACAACGGGGGGTGGTAGTACCTGCCATCTCCCTTGAGATGGGATGAGGACGCTGAACTGTTAAGCAGGTGGCAAAGGTGGGTACATTGGTACTTTCTTCTGCAGCATCTGGGGAAGAAATTGAATCCCTGCTAAGGCCTCCCGCTGTTAGGTTTTCTCAAGCATTTGCTGTCCAATGTGGCTGGCGCAGGGTTGTGCTGCCACACCTGTACCCACATACTTTGCTGTAGTAAGGGGTAGGTGAGATCCATGCAGGAGAGTGAGCGAGTGACACTGGACAAACCTGAGTGCAAAATCCACCACCTGCCCCAGGCATAACTATGGCTTCTGAGAAGCAGGAACAGGAGCCAAAGATCTCTGATGACTGCCTATAAGCAAAGTGTAAGTGAAAAAGAAATTTGTTTTTTGAAGGTGTTTATGAAGGAGAGAGATGTTAAGGTACAAAAGTGTTCTCATGTGGGTACTTGTGTGAGAGATGACAGCAACCAGGGAGCGACAATCACTTAGAGCAGAGTATTAAAGAGCCTGGAGGAAACTGCGCATGGAAGATGTGGCAACTGTTAAGAAAATGACTGTAGAAATGACTGCTTTGATACTCAATAGCTCCCCTCCTTTCTTCGGGGTTGACACATGGCATGTGCTTGCAGAGGTAACAAAGCGTTTTCAGCTGGATTCCGTATCATCTTATGCCTCCACAACAACTAAGGCCTAATCACTGACTTTATTCCAGGGACAATCCAGACTTTGGGAAATACATGACTGTGTGATTTTAGCAGTGATCTGTAATTAGAAAAGGCAAGGAGACCTTCCTGACCTGGTGCGCTCTCCCCCGACTATCACAGCAGTTCAAAAAAGTGTCACTGGGACCCTGTGGGATTCGTACTCTTCTCTGTGTCACTGGGACCCTGTGGGATTCGTACTCTTCTCTGTGAGCAGAGCAAAGCATGCCTTGCTAATTAAGAAGTCATGTTTCCAGGGTGTCCTTAGAGTTGATGGGGAAGTATTGAGGCTGTTCTTGGAAAAAGATGAGCAAGGCAGAGCTGTTCTGGCCCCTAAGAAAGAGAGGAAGTCAAACAAGCTGATATTTTTCAAGTGGAAAGGGATGAAATCAATGGGGAAAAGAGTAATTGTTTGTTCCTAGTTCAGAAGAGCGTGTTCCAGACGGTGGGGAGGAAAACCCACTTTCCAGGAGGAGTGTGGCTGGGCATTTTTCAGCTAAAGTACCCTGAAAGTAGTCAGTATTGATTATGTCCACTTGGAGGTAAAACCCAAGATAACCATACTAAAAAAATCATGACGATGAAAAGGCTGCTTCTACTCCCAATATTTTTTTCTTATCTGATCCCCACCTGCAGCTGGGATTTAGCTTGTTTTTATTGTGTTGAAAGTTCTAGTTTGCTTGAGATCCCTCCAGTAATGTTTGCAGCAAGGTTTCCTTCCAGATTGTTGTCATTAGTTTTCAGATACATCTGGATCTGTGTGAAAATTCAGTTTTCTACCACAGGCATTCTCAGTGGCCAAAATAACAGCACTGCTTAAAATTTGTAAGGATGAAACAAAGTAAACCAGATTTCTCTGAGTCAGCATGATAGCCAGCCTTGCCATAATGCAGGCTTTGAAGAGGGCATGCGTGTCAAAGATCATTTATGCCCCACAGGAAGGACAGAAACTTCCAAATGCTAAGATGAAGTTGAAAAGAGAAGAAGCAGAGAATGTTTTTCAGATTCAATTTGGGACCAGCCCAAAGGATACCCACGAGAGAGGTAGGGAGAAGGAAATGTCAAAACACAGCTTTCCAGCATTGCTGATTCTTTTGCGTTTTGTAGATAATGGTTAAGAGAACATCTTTATTTTTATGGTACATCAGGCATATGCTTTGTGCCCACAGACAAAACCTAAATGTCATGTCCTTGCCCAAAGGAGCCTTGAATTGAACTGAGTCCCTTTATTTTACAGAGACATATGTCTGGTGATAAATTGCACTTAGTTTTTCTTTCCACTCATGCAAGCAATTATTGTACACAACATGAAACTGGGACAGTTAGTTGAATTGTTGGGTTCTCAGATACTTCCATCTCTGCAGATGCTGCCCACAGGGATGTTCCCCAGAGCATAGATGGGCATCTCCAGAGAAGTATTAACATCAAGCTTTAGTAGGGAGTTTAATCACCAACATCTCTAAAGCCTTTGCATAAAGATCTCCAGCTGACTACAAAGATTCATCTATGTAACTTCTTAAGTGGATCCAGAGTCTCAGCTATAAGTGGAGTTAAACTCTGCTTGCAGTGTCCTTTGGAGAGGGAAGCGGTAAGACACAGAGCAATGGCCTACAGTGATTTGTGGCAAAGGAGAGGGGAGGGATGTCAGGAAGACCAGGGCAAGGAGGGCTGAGGAAGAAGCTGGAGCAGCGGCAGATATCTCATCAGGTTGGCAGGAAAAGACTCTTCCAGGTGTGGGGAGGGTGTGATGGAGGATAAGAAGCTGAGCCCATGAGCTGTTTTTTCTCCCCAGTGTGTATCCATCATTACACAGAGTCAGTGAACTCTGGTGGAAAAGGACTGGTATCAAAGTGGTCTTCATTCATAAGCAAATGGTGTGGCACTGCAGCTGGTGAAAGGCAGATCTGTGGAGAGCCTCTGCTCACTGTTCCCCATTTCAACCCTTGTGTAAAGCAGTCTGTGCAGGCACCATTTCTGTGGGGTGGTTTTTGGGCCTTGTCAGTTCTGGAACCACATCAGGTGGGCTCTGGTTATTAGCGACATGACTGTCGTATAACATTCGGATTGTAGCCACACAAAAAAATTAGCAAGATATACGTACCCAGGAGTGGGCTTTACCTAAAGATTCCAATATCCTGATGTGAGGGATGTCTAGAGAAAATGAAAAGAAATGAGACAGCAGGTTCCAAAGCATCTGCAGGGTGCTGGGGACAAACAGGTTGCTGCACACCTGGCATGGGGGAGTCGCTGCTCTTAACTGCCATTTGTTATTTTTCTTCCCCAACCACAAACATTTGTGACCATTTAAGACTGAGAGATTTGTTTTCCTGATCATTATTTCTCCTAACACTTGTTCTACAATGAATGTAATTTCTGTTGGCTTCCTGCTAGAGAAGTGGTATATTTTCTATATTAAACTGGGCAACAGCATACATCTTTCTCCATCAAATATGTTTCTCAATACTGGGTGTATGGGAATGTCATAAGCTGGATGTTTGTCTGCTTTACGTTTCTATGGCCTTCCTATTCCTGCATCACCTTGGTGTGTTGGGAATAGCCCCTGAAGCAGTGTTTGTAGAGAGAAAGACCCCAAGCTCTGACCTCCTTCTGGGGCATAAGCGGTTGTGTGCAGGTGCAGATCAATGTTTGCACAAGGAGAGCAATAAATTTCTGACTCTTGTGTCATTGAATCGTGCAGTTTGGTCTGGGATTCTGTCCTGATCTCAACAATCATTTGTTAATGGTTAAGAAGGCCTTGACAGATTCTTAACTGATTAATAAATAACTCAGGGAAGGGAAGAGAAGGTTTCTTTTCTAAATTACAGGTTAGTTTGCTTTATTTTTAATGATGTTCCTCAAGTTTGCCTTATAAAATTTCTTGAGAATGCAAATCAAAACAGCAACAGGCTAGTGGCACTGAAATCACTCGTGCTCTTTTTTCTGTTAAGCAAAAGCCACTTTGGTTTAGTCACTTGCTTCCTATGAAATATGCTATATGATTAAATATACTATTGTAATTAAATATTGAAAAGGCCTATGGAACTTGGCCACAGAGTCTACCCTCTTGCAAAATCAGATTACAAATTCCAGGTGATGTCATCTCACGTATGAAATGCTTCCATCCAGAAGAGATCAGTTTATTTTCCTGACAGCATTCCTGAGAACTACTGCCCATGAATCTGGGATTCTGCAACAGATTTTATTTCTCCATATGTTGGAACAGCCCTAGGAAAGAGTGTTCAGTCTCCCATCCCCCTGGATTATTTGGTGAATGTTTCTTTCATCTTAGATCAGACAGACAAGCATCAGCTCACGAGGTGTCATGTACCAGCTACTGAATATAGAGCTGTAAGAAGCAGAAAACACAGGCTTTGCTTCTTTAATTAGTTCATGCATCTGCTTTGTTAGCTGATCAGAAGTCCAAGAGCATAAGGAGTATTTGGCCCAGGACACTGATAGCCATGTAGTGAGATCATCAGCAATTCTTTCCAAGAGTGGAGGTTAAGGAGTCCTCCTCCTAGGTCCCAAAATAGATTTCCTGTTGAAAACCCAGATAGTTACACTATTTCAGTATCACAGAGACACTTCTTGCCATCATGCGAAGAGTTGTGAAGCATGGTGGAGTTTATACCCTGATGCATGTGACTTCCAATAGACCCTCACCTATGGCTGAATTGCAGTGATCTCCATGCTCTTGCTGTCTCACAGCTGTGCAGATGTGTCCCTCGTAAGCTGCTGCTTCACGGTTCTAGCAGATCTCCCAAAGGGCAAAGATGGTCCACGTGTCCAGAAGACAGTTTTGTTTGCTGGTGGATGCAAAGACTTGAATAGTGTATGGAAAGGGTAACATCAAAGATACTTGTATTATCTTTTAGTATGCCTTGGAGATGGTATGTTGGGCTTTTTTAGGAGTGGCAGATAGAAACTTCTCTGTGAACAGCACAAGCAACAAGAAACAAAGATTGTGCAGTATGGAATTATTATTTTCTTTTTTGTAGTGAGTTGGTGGCTTTTTTTTTCTAGAGGGAAGACTAAAACTCTGAATCCAGCATGGATTTTTTTGTAAGCAGGTATAGCCATAGGGGAATCATCTGAGACACTGGGTGCGTATTCTTTCCAAATGTGAGCTGTCTTCAGAAACAAGGGCAGCGCTCTTTTCACACATTTTAGTTCATCCATCCACCTTTTGAATATCTTGCTAAAGGTTCAATGTTAAGGTAGTGAGTCTATATGCGTAGAAACACTGAGTCTCCTCACCAAGGTTCTCTTCTCTGACACCAGCCCCACTCAGAGCAGCATTGCCTGTAGTTCCCCAGCACAACCAGGCCTGATCTTCTGAGGAATGGCCAACATTCACCACTGTCCTGCTTAGTGTTAGACTTCCCAGGCTGGGATGGGTGGAATTGGCCGAGGAGGTAGTCTTCTATATTCCACTAAAAATGGGATGCTTTGGAGGAAAGCCCCTTTGTTGAAGGAAGAGTCCCTTTGTTACTGGTGCTTCACATGAATTCACATCTGTAGCCTGATGATGTGCAATAAATGAGTATATAAAGTTAAATCTGTTATCCAACTTAAGCATCATGTAGATGAAGGCAACGCTGTTTTCTGGGAAATATCTGACCTCCTAGAAACACCACTTCTACTGCCTGCTATCCATATTAATCTATGAGTTAGAGTTACAGCCATGCTTACTGCTCAGAATGAGAACAGACAGTCTACTCAGTTTAGTATTTGGTTAAGAATAGGATAATTACATGTGTTTAGTTCTCAATATGATAAAATCAGTATCTGGCATGGTTGCTGATCTTGGTTTAGCCCCAACAGTATTCACAGACTTAATTTCAATACTAAGGACCCCTTCTAAGCTTACCTGCAAAAGGCAGCAGAGCTCTGGAAGTAGGTGCCATGAATACAGAGCCCTTTAGGATGAGGCAACACATCCTCCTCTTTTACCTCCAACTCTCCTGAACCCCAGTGATAGGTACAGACCTTACCCTATGACAAGGGCCCTTTCTAGGCCTAATTCAAAGGTGAGAACTTGGCCTCAACCTCAGCTTTCCCAATGAACTTTGTAGGATGTAGCAGTAAATCCTCTTCTAAACTCCAATTCTGCAGCTGAGAGTTGGACAGAAAAGAAGCACGGAGAAAGCATGTGCCTGCTCCTGGGTTTGTGAGTGGGAGCTGCATGGATGCCTTGGGTTAAGGAGAACAAGAACTGATGATTATGGGTTATGTCCGCATCCTGCCTGCTACAGAAGGGTATGTTTAGAGCTTCCTTTTCCAAGTGCATCCTTTCTATCTTTAGGTTTTGGGTTGGGAATGTCTTTTTCTTGAACTGCCCAGGGACTGTAGTGCAGGTGCTCTGGTTAGGGATTTTTATTTCAAGGGCTGGTGATGCCAGGCTAGGACAGCCTGGGCACAGTGTCTCTCTGGCACTGTGAGCATTTTCTTTAGTCCCTAATCAAATCACTATGAGCTGCTCTGTAGATCATATTTAAAACAATAGATTTTATGATACAAAGCGTTTGCTGGAAGCACCACATTACTCCTAGTCTTGTGCCAATGCTTACTTGACTGCATCTGCACTCTGAACTGGAGTAGAGGCTTCTTTTCTGCAAGCTGGACCAGTTTTCCTTCTCAGGAGTTCACAAGAGTCCCAGGGTAGTTTTACTGAAGCGAGTGGGGAAGGGGGTATAAGCATGTTTTAGCAGGGCACAAGGCTGGGAACAAGCAGCAAGGGCTGCAGGCATCTAAACTTTGCACTGCTGCACAGGGAAGCGGAGGCTGAATGATGCCACATACCAGTGCTGCTGTTTGTCTCCAGTCCTTGCATACCAGCCGCATCGCTGTCCTGAAAGGGGCAAACTGGAGCAAAGTTAAGCCAGGCCTGGTATACAGGGAAGAGCACGAGCGCAGGCACTCCAGCGCACACGCCGTCATCGTCAGGCAGGGAGATGCAGAGTTGTACTTGGTGTGTTGTCCATACAATACTTGGTCACACAAAGTAATTGTGGCTCAGGGAAAATGGGAAACCTGTCCTAGGTGAGATGTTTTAACTCTCTCCAACTTTTCTTTATCCTGGGAGGAGGCAAGTAGAGCTAAGGGCCCCACCTCGTAATTAAGGGTATCAGAGATGAGAAGCATGTAAGACAATCATGCCTAATTAGTAGCTGTATGGGTTAAATGCCATCTTAGTTTTCCTTCTCAGTGGCAAGGTAAGCAAATGGCAGGAAGGCCTTGGCTGAGAGACAGGGATCAGGTTAGTCTGCAGCTTTCTCCTTCCCCATTAGGAGAGCCACTTGATGTCTGCGCGATGACTCTCCACCCATTCATTCCAGGCGGTTTTCAGTCTGAAGTGCACGGCAGGCACAAAACAAATAACCAGATGTCAAACTTTCTGCCCTTCCCTAGAGTCATGAACAGAGGCTTGAGCTTTTAAAATACTCTGTGTGCTGTTTTGTTTCTCCCCTTCCCCTCCTGTTCTGTGATTTCATCTGACGGTCTTTGGAGAACAAGGGGGACTATTCTTGGAGACCATTCTCATCCTAGAAATCATAAACCTGGCAGCTCCCCTAGTCCTCTCTTCTTGGATGCAACCCTATCTGAAATGCTCATGGCACATCAAAGGACACAACACATGCTCCCAAAGAGTCTGCTCTCTATTGAGGACGGAAGTGTCCTGTCATGCATCAGGCTACTCACAGCTTCTGCTCTTGCTGCTCAGTCACTTTGTACTGCATCCTTGTGACCTGGGAGCTGCTGAAAGCCTTGCATTTGTAAAATGAAATATTTGAAAAATAAAGTCAGGCTATGATAAAACACAGGGAACAACACTGTCATGGAAATAATATGGATAAGAGAAATTAGGTTGTAGAACTAATAGTTCTATGGGTGGGATTTCAAAGACTCTGGCGACACAGAGTTCCATCTATATAAAATGACAGCTGTGCTCTTTCTATTTTTCTTTTGTTTATTATTTTTGGTTCACCCGAAATTTGGTCTTTTGGATTCACTCGCATTAGCATTTCCTTAACAGGGATCCTTTCTCCACACCAGCCCTTTTAAAGATTGAGACAATAACTGCTAGAGGAATGACTGACCTCACACTCTTGTCCCATCTTCTGCATGCAGAGGCAAATGGACAGAGGCAAGAGAGTCCAGGAGGACATTGACCAAAGCCTGTGGCGATGACTCAAACACAGGCAGGCTGGTCTCCAAAGGTTCCTCTTGGGCCTTGAAGGAAATAAGTTAAATGGGGGGGTATATTAGACATTTTAGCTGTGCACAGTGTGCCAAAACCCTGTCAGGGTGGCAGGACGTGCCCCAGGCAGTGTCAGGAGCATGGCCATGTGAGCTCCCACTGGGAACCTGTATCTGAGACTCGGCCGCTTGTACCTATTGCTAGTGATGGCTGCTGTCCTGCAAAAGCAGGATTTGAAGCACTGCGGGCAGGTTGGGCTAAGGTAGCTGCAGGCTGTGCCTTGCTCTGACTTCTGCCACTGGAAACCTGGAGGAATTGTGTAGCCATGGCCTTGAACCTGGCCACACACTTCACTTGTAGGGGCCAGAGGCAGAGGTCACTTCAGGGTCATCACTTTGGATCTACCTGAGCACATTCACTGCGCATTTGTCCTGCTTGGAGGGAAAAAACCCAAAACCAAACCAAACCAAACAACAACAAAAAAAACCCTATTTATTTTCACAGCATACAAAACTGTGCAGAGTGTGATTCACACAGAGAAGCAGCAATATGATGGAAGTGGTTACTTTTCACTCTCACACACCTTGCCTTAGATGCCGTTGCTGGCACAGGAAATGCCTAAAGGCAGGGTTTTACCTACACTTTGAGGGGCAAAATCCACCAGTTCTATGGAAAGAAGAGGTAATCTCACCAATCATCCTGCCCTCACGCTGGCTCCTCCCATGCATTTAAGTGTGTGAAGCGATTAGATAAGAGAGCTGGGTTACAGCTAACCTGGAGGGAAAAGAACGGTAAGATTAAAAGAGCAATGAATTAATTTCCCAGGTGTTGTTGGGTTAGATGGACTATGATCACTCACGAGAGCTGCAGCCTGCGAGACCGCAGGTCAGTGGTAAAGTTCACAGCAGGGCTCACGGGAGGTTTATGAGCGATGCATGTACCTGGAGGCTCCAAAATCAAAGGAGTTTGTGTTGTTCTCTCTGTGTTGTTTTGGATTTTTTTGTTTGTTTGTGGATTTTTGTTTTTTGGGTTTTTTTAAGTCATCCTAATTAAAAAAACATCTAATGGAATGTCAGGGCAAGCACATAGTGCAAAAACTCAAAGCTGCACAGATTTTTCAGTGTGGACCTGATGAAAAGGCTTCTTCGGGTACCTTGGTGTCTCATTAGCATGATTAGCTCTGCCCTGAGTCAAGTGAAGCATCAGCAAGTTGACTGTTTTCAGACCAGAAGTGACTTTACAACAGCGAAGCTGGTATCAGAGCACGTGAAATGCTGAATTCTGAAAAGCCTTTGCTTTGCGTGGTGGGTCTGAGCTGCTCAACAAAAGCTCAGTTAATGTTATGGGTTCTTTTTTTTTGTTTTGTTGTGTTTTGTTTTTTCTTGTAGTTAAACATTTTGATGGAGAATTCACCTGTTTTTCAAAATTTTTTTTGGCAGGGGAAAAGTCAGCATTTTCTCAGTGAGAACTCACTGAAGCAGAGAAATGAGGCTCGGTAAAAGGACCATGGCAACTCCAGCATAATCATTGAGAAAAACCAAAGTGTGTAGTGAGCAAGTGCTTCTTTTGCTTAGTGCTTTAACAAATTATCTATATAAGCCTGAGTTATTAAGGAGATTTTATTTCACTTCAGTTAGTTTAATCCCACTGACCCTGGGCATGAAATCTGCTGAGTACTTTGCTTGAATCAGGAGGAGACGCGTGTAGAACAGATTTGGCAGCCCGCTGTTGCAGGCTTTGCTCAGTGAGTAGCATTGATTCGTGTAAGTGATGACATTCCAGTAAGAC
Organism: Ceryle rudis; assembly: GCA_033439905.1. Classification (NCBI taxonomy): domain Eukaryota; kingdom Metazoa; phylum Chordata; class Aves; order Coraciiformes; family Cerylidae; genus Ceryle; species Ceryle rudis. The sequence continues at coordinate 90,337 of JAAGNO010011250.1, forward strand.
TTGGTTAAAAGTTCAGGGTTGTGGATCCAGAGCCTTTGAGCAAGAGATGCTGGGTGTGTGGTAGATTTTTGGGATGATAGATTTTGAAGGATGGGCTGTTTGAATTTGGTATTGGGAAAATCTGCAAAGCAAAGGATGGGAGTTTTGTTCTTTTGCACAGCATTTTCTTCCTGCAGCTGGGGCAGGGGGGGTCAGGATCTGGGAGGCTGTTATTGGAGCAGACTCCAGAGATATGGGTGCTGTGTGTGGGTCAATGACCTAAAGGAAGTCCAAGTTCCTTTCTTGGTTATTCCTATCCTTCTGGACATAACGTGCAACCTGCTGCAACATCTATAGAGCTGGGAACAGCTTATGTCTGGAGCTGAGGACCTTGCTTGAATACTTTGGCTAGAATGAGCATAGCATAGCTGTAAAAGCATCATCTTTTCCTCTCTGAAGAAAAAATGTTCTGAAAACATCTCCACATACCCTGGGATGGCCCATGCCAGAGGAGCAGGGAAAGGTTTTCTCCTGCTGTGTTCAGCAGGCGTGGTGGCTGCAGTGACCATGATACACGAAAGTGATAGTGTGTGTGTTCATGAATCACTTCTCAAACACAGAGCTGGCAAAACAGGCTGCATGAGGCCTCACTGGTGCTCAAGATGGCCTAGCTCACTGAAGAAGGGCAAATGCCTCCTTATTCATAAGGCAATGTTAGCACAGTCACATTCTCCTGGGGAAACCCATAGCTGCTGGAAGCATACAGCCATGGCCTCACTGGGGAAGTGGGGAGGAGCCTTTGATGTCCTTGCCTCCTTCACCCTGGTAGCAATTCAGTTCAGCAGGAACATTTGTTGTTGAGGTGCTCCCTCGATTTTCTCTTACCTTTCAATGACCTGCTTCCACTTCAGCAAACCAATTCTCCCCTATGCTAAATAAACCATTGAATTAAGATTTCTGGTAATTGGGAAAATACCAGAAGCTCTACTTTGCTTTAATCACCTTGATTTTATAATTTTAAGAGTGAGCAATTGTCCCCTGTCTGAGGCACATGGCTTTGTGCACTGACCTGGCGCAGACACTTGTACGTGCTGCCGAATCTGCCTGTGCAGTGCCCCAGCCATCCCTGCTGCTCAAATTCTGGCTCCAGCAAAAGTCTAAGCAGAGTCTTCTGCCCAGCCTGTTATTCAGGTTGGTGCACATTCCTGGGAGCAGCAACTTACCCTTTTATAGCTCTTGCTTCAGCTGCAGTCTTCTACTGTGCCATTTTCCCCAGTGAGTCTCAAGAACAAATCTTTCCTATGGTCAAGTGCCAAGTGAGATTAAAAGATGATAAAACAACGGGGTCTGAGTTAGGACAGGAGGCAAGCAGAGCCACATGCACAGTATGAGTCTGCAGCTGTGGTGACCCACTGCATGGCCTGGGAACTGTTGAGGACAACAGCCAAGCTCCGTGGGCAAAGGCAGTTGCTGCATCTGAGCAGGTCTGAGTGAATGTACGTAGACACCATCATTGTGGGCCCTCCTACACGCTCTTTGTCAGTTCCTGTAGATGTCTTCTGTGTCCTCCAGGGCCAAGCATGTTTCTAGAAGGTGCTTAGATGCAGCTGGTTGGCCTGAGCTGATTGACCATGCAGGGGTGGAGGGCCGTGGGGCATAAAGGGGCTGTGCTGTGGTGCTGGTATGCTTAGCTGGGGCTGACCGTGCCAGGAGCATGGTCAGCCACAGCAGCCAGTTCATCGCACCAACACATAACACAGCTGCACTCTCCATGGATGTCACTCTATGGTGGTGTCTCGTTCCCCCAAAAAGAAATGTTTGAGATGCCTGTTTCCTTCCTAGGTGAGGAAAGATGTGTGGGTAAAATAGGAAGGATTTCTTTGTTCCCTGAGGGGTTTTGAAAAGCATCCTCTATGGAAAAGAAGCCCGTAGATTTACAGCAACCCAAGCAATTATACAGCTGTATCTTAACATCTGCAGTTCTCAAGGAATCTCTTGGTTCCTTATCCTAGCAGCTTGTCTTTTCTTACAGTCCCAGGTGTGTGTGTGTGTGTAGGTGTGTGGTTTATTTTCTCCTCCCGATTTAGGTGATACTATCTTTTAAACCAGCACATCCTCAGGTTGGACTGAATTCCCATTGACTCCTGCTGCATAAGAAGCATGTCCTGCTCAGCATCACAGGTGGTTTTTCAAAAGGAGAGGAGGGTCTGCATGGTGTCCGGGCCAGCCTTCATTACAAGAATATCCACATTTAGCTCTTTTTGTCTCTGGAGACCTCTCTAAGTCTGTTTTCTGTCTGAATACACTACCATCCTCAAAATGGACAAAACTGCAGAGGGAATTAGTGCCAGAGAGGAGCAGGGTTAGGTTGTGTACAGTTTTCAGAGTTATGCGTGGACCACCCCATCCTCTCTGAGGTTGTGCAGGGCTGCAGTACGTGTGAAAAAGCTGTGCCATGGCAGGTGATGCCTGGGCTGCACTGACCGTTCCCAGACTCTGCTGGCAGCGGTGGGCCGCTGCTGTGCACAGTCATTCTCTGCAACAGCTTTGTGATATGAGCAGCTTCTTCCCAGTCCCATAACATCTCTCCTACTCATAGAAAGGAAGGGAGAGGGAGCCAAGAAGCATCTTTTTGCCCTGTGGGATGCACCTGCACAAAAGAGCTGAGGCACTTGACCTGAATCCTCAGTGCTGCCACACTGCAAGAGTGACTAATGGCTGCCAAGTGACAAGCCCCCTCTTTCCATTTTAAGCCTATTTGTGAAAGGAGGGTTGCTTTTTTTGTTTTGGTTTGGTTTTGGTGTTTTGTTTTGTTTTTCTTTTGATGCCAATCTCTATTGTTTGAGGAAACTTTTGCTAGGAAACTAGGACTGGGGAAAAGGAAACTCAAAGACAGAGCAGCCAAACCCTTTGCAGGAATCTGCTCTCTTCTGAAGGTTAAACCTTGTCATTTTTTGATTTACTGGAAATGATTGGTGTTTCCTTTGTTCCCCTTTGCGGTGGCTGCTCTGATAAGCCCTGAGGGATGCTTTCCTTGGACAGATCCAGAACAATTACGGCAAAAGAAACAAGGAAAGTAAACCCATGTCCTGTTTTTCCTTATTCCATTTCTTGTTAATCAGTGACTTGCCTTGTTTGAGAGACACTTGGGAATCTGCCTCTCTAATTGCTGGGGACATGAAATGGCTGCAGACTCAGAAACACCATCCAATACAGGCTGCTGTGATGAGGGTGTTGCTGAATGCACTATGTGGTCTGACCTTTCAGTTTTTGGAGAGCTGGTTTCTAAGACTGACACGGCTCAGGGACAAGAGTCATTTCTGAGCCCAATGTGAAGTTGCTGGCAGCCCAGAGACCTTTCTGGACACAGTGCAACCCTGAGTCCTTTCCAGGGCCAGGGAAGGAGAGTACTATGGCTCCAGGCTGAGCAGGGCTGTGTGTGGCCCGGAAATATGCAGGGAGATACTGTAGGTCAAAGTCAGCTGATAGAAGTCCCACTGATTCTAGGAAAAAATATCTTCTGCCAGACTGGGTGCAGATGGTGAATGGAAAGGGACTTGGCCAGCCCTCTCCTGCTGTGACGAAGAACACCAGCGGTGTGGAGCGATCCTGCTGTCACGAGCCAGATTCAGCCCTGTTCCTTCCTAACATGGAGCCCTCTCACACGCTGGGAGAACTGCTCAAGGAGGTGCCATTCCCCTGGTTTCACAAGAGCAACCTTTGCTTATCTGTGCCAGGGGCTTCCCTGCCTGGAGAAGGCTGAAGGCCCCAATCCACGTTCCACTGAAGCAATAGGAGACTTTCCCAGTGACTTCAGTGGGCTGAGAATAATTCTCGTGACCTCTCTGTTCTGTGGTTTTTCAGTGTAGAAATGCAATACAACAGACACCACCTCCTTGGAGTGCTCGAGGCTTGTTTGTATTTTATGAAGCACTGTGATGTGTGGGAAAAATGCGTCATGAAAACCCCTCCTGAGAAGGGAGAGCCTGAACACTTGTGACTGCTGTTTCTTTAAACTGCAGGGACAAGCCTTGTGCATGATGTTACTTGTTGTGGGGAGGTTTACTTGGAAGCAGAAAGGGGGGGAACACTGTCTAGCTATTTGGATAGATCTTGGACCTATATGTACTTATGGGGGGACAGTAGCTGAGTGACCTACTTGTCCATCCTTCCTCCACTCCTCCCTATGGCTTCGGGGTCCAGCCCTGACCATGATGAGTTGCTCCATGTTCTACTGGCTACTGCAGCACAAACACAACCCACTGAGTCTGAGAGAACAGGAGGAGCCAGCAGCTGGTCTAGTTGCCACCTTCAAGTCTTCCTCTACCAGCCTTTAAGGCCAAGCCAGGGTGATGGTAGTGCCCACCAAGCTGCTTAAGATGCCCCAGAAACCTTCCCTGTTTTTTTTTTTTTCTTCAGCTGGCACACAGCTGACAGCTAAGATGTTGGGAGCAGCTGGAAGGAGATACCCAGCAGCACTGTTCATAAGTCCAGATGAAGGATTGAAACACCTGCTAGCACCAGGAAAAATGTTTGCTATGGGACGTTAGGAATTACACCCTGTGGTGCACATGGCTGCTCGCATGCATAATTTCTTCATCATTGCCAGTTAAAAAGGCAGGTGATGAATGGGCCAGTGTAAGCCAAAAGTGTGGTGAAGGCAGCAGGCTTAGCCCTTGCCAGGCATTGGAGATGATGTCTTGCAAACTGTTGTCTTTAATACCTAGAGGCAGCACTAGTATTGTGAGGCATCACCTCCTTTTCACTGCACAGAGATGTGTAGTAGATGCTGCTGCTTCTTTTGTTTAAATGAAACCCTTCAGTAACAAAGTGCACTGCAGGAATGGGTCCTTCAATTCAAAGCAGATACGTTTTTAAAATACACAGAGTGAATTCATGGCCACAGGTAAAACAGTGATAGATTTTTCTGCTGTTTTAATCTCAAAACTTAGTGCAGTTCTTACCCTCAGCCCAGGAAGCTGTGCCCTGAGTCCTTGTCCCTCTGTGGCCAATGTCACCAGCCTCCTCAGGGAGCTGTGGCTCACCTTCTGCTCTGGATGTGCTGCCTGGTTGCTAAAATGGGAAAACCTATAAAAAAATCTTACATAAATCTTTTGTAGATATTGCTGCTTGGGGAAGCCTTGTTTTTCTCCGAAGTCTATGTGAGATGCTTTGGAAAGAGCTGTTTTCCAGACATTACTGTGGCCTTACCTTGGGAAAGTCAGCTGCCAGGAGTGCGTGTCAGCTTGGGCACACATTGGTGCTGGCTCTTCAGAAGAGCCAGGCCACTGCCTTACCTCTTGCCCTCATGCTTATTTTGGTGCATGGCTCACAAGGTGCGGATGCCCTGTGACATGCCAGAGTGGTCCTTGTTTGTGAGCGTGCAAAGCCTGGCGTGGGGCTCAGCCTTTTCAAAGGCAAGGGTGGAATGTCAAGCCAAATGGCTGGTTCTCTGGCACTGTGGAAGGAAGGCTTTAATGTCCTATTAAGTTTCATAACAACCTCGTCATCTGAAATTTCTTTGAGCCCAAACCCAGTCTGGGGGCGTAATGAATTCAGCGTTCTCCCTCTATTAGACAGCTCTGATTTCTGCAGTTTTGTAAACATCCCCAAATCCACGTGGTGCTGTAGTAGCTGTCATTCAGCTGCCTATCTCTAAACTTCTCTCAAAGGAAGGGAGAAATGCTGTACCCTGCTCTTGCAGTTAAGTTTCAGGCTTGGGATTCATTACTAGAAATCATTAAAAATTTAAATGCAGGTAAACAAACATAAATCAGATCACTGAGTTCAGGGATGAAACAATTGCCAGGCTTATCGTACAGCTACCCCAGTATTACCACTGGTCTTTGGGAGAGCTGGCAGTGCTCTGGACTGATGTTTGTGCTATGAGCTGAGCTGGGATGATGCATGCACTGCCCATGTTGTCCAGTGTCCCTGTGCCAGGAGCTTGAGTGGCCCATTGTGGAAGAAAAGCAGAAACCTGGGTGATGCAGAGGTTGGTTTCTGAAGCCAGCTGGTAAAGAGGGGCTTCCCTGTGAACTGAAAAGGAGGAGTTTGCCTGGCATATGCAACACAGAAGCGAGATTTAGTAACTGAAGCTATGTATTGGAGTCTCCTTAAAACCATGTTTCATGGCTGCTGGGCTGTTATCTTCAGTCCAAGTTGTTGAGTTTTACTGGGGTGTTTTGTGTTTGTTTGGTGGGGTTTTTGTTTTGTTTTGTTTTGTTTTTTCCATAAAAATATCTTGTTTCTTTATTTAATAGCTGAGTTAGCAGGTTTAAGTCAGTATCTCCTGGGAAGCCTGTAAAATTGGCAGCTAAAAAACATCAGTAGATTTTAAGAATTACTGATGCTTTCTAGAACATGGACGTGCACTTAATTTGGAGACAATTCTGCAGATGTAGCACATCTTGGCAATTGTTTTCTCCCCCTTTTATTTTGCTAATAGGAACACATGGAAACAACGTCATTCATTAGGAATCTTTCTGCTTTGTTTTTTTTTGCCTGTTCCTTACGTGGTCTCCTCACCCTCTCTCAGCAGCACCTCTCTCTCTACCTGTGTTCCTGCAAACTGAGCATGCAAATGCCCAGTATGTTGAGTCAGCCAGGTCTTCACACTGATCATTCTATAGTGGTTTCAGATCACTGGTTACAGTGGTATCACCCTTAGTTTTTATGGTCTCTCCACCCAATCCACACCTTTTCCCCATACTGGGGATGCAGAGGAAAGACTTAGCTGGACAGCTGCTGGGGCCACCACTGCCATGGGTGGCATCAGAAGACAGGGAAAGATTGAAACTTGCCCTGTTGCTCATTTGTCCTTTCTGCCACTCTGAAAGGATGGTATTGCTGAACGATGCCATGAGATCCCAATGCAAGTAGAAACTTTGATCCTGCTGTCATCCATGTTAAGTCAAAGGGAGCTACATCTGGTTTTAAAGTCCTTGTGATAGACGAATCGGGTGTTTCTTAGAAGGGTTATTATTGTTACTATGGTTATAGGTGAGTGTGCAATAGCCTCGGCCATGTACTGGGATCCCTGTTATGTTTGGTGCTGGACTGCAGAGAATAAGACAGATCATGCCCCAGAGAGCTCCCTGCTCTTTAGGTTGCTGTCAAGGTATAATTTACTTTTCATTATACACAAGTACTCGATAAGTTTCTACAAATTTCTGCACTGAGCCTTTCTGATAAAAAGTCTAACCCGAAGCCTCTTGCTGAAATTTTTTGAATTAAAACACCTACTAACTGCGATTTTTTTTTCATGGCGGGGAAGCAGCAACCCTCTGAGCTACCTGCTATAGAACTAAAACCAGGCACCATATGCGACGTAACTATTGCTCTCTCTTTATCGCAAAAATGCCGAACTATGGGAGAGAATTCGTCCCACCAAACGCCCACTAAGCACATTTTTTAAATCTGGTTTCTCAGCCTTTCAGGAAAGGAGAAGCAAAATCTAGCTATGTTCTTGTTGCCTGCTGGAACTGGGCCCTGTTTCATGAAATTAAATGGCTAAGGATGAAAAAAAAAATTATATCCAAGGCAAAGATGCTATTCTCAACAAAGGGAACAGTATATGCAACCGCTTCTGCAGCATTCCTGCAACATGATGTCTTTCCCTGCAGACTCTCAGTTAGGGATTGATTGTCTAAGCAGAGAATTGCCCGATTCAGAAAGGCTTAAGGCACACTTCATGAACTGTTTGGTAAGAGGATGAATAGATGGGCATGTGTGTATATAAATCTATAAATCATGTCTTGTTCTGCCCCAAAGAGGACAGCTGAGATTGGATTATTTGTCATTTGATTTCTCGTTCCTGGGGCTAGGGATAAAGGCAGCAGTGTTTCACACACGGGGTCAGGATTTGATGCTGCAGCTCCAGAAGGACAATCTGTGGAAAATAGGAGATAATGTTTACTGTGAGTGCTAGAGCTAGAGCTCACAAAGGGAATAGCAACATTCATGCTGCTCTGGTGTGTTCGCAGTTAAGGAAAAGTCTGGTGAGTTCTGTCATTTGGGTTCTTCTCTGTCCCAGTGGGTTTTGTTATACAGTCAATGTATTGGTTCTGGTTTGAAACAATGGGGAGTTTGGTGGAAATGCTGCTGTAAGCTATTGCTCTCCATCCTGGTCGTTACTTTACTGTGCCCATTGCTGCTTCTTCCTGATCTTCTGCTCAGAGATGCTTTGCTGTGTTTGTGCTGATTTGGCTGGGTACATTTTTGCCAGTCTTTGCCTCACTTTGGCACTGGACGGTTTTGGAGGAAGGGTGTTGATGATGGGAGTTGGCATCAACCTCAGAGCTGAGACAGGCACTGCAGAAAGGCCCTGCAAGCACCTATGCTGTGACCAGGGGTCCTCTGGGAGATGGTCTGAGCAGGGTGGGGAGAGTTCAGTAGCCAGCTGCTCAAAGGAGCTACCATGCTTGTCCCCCAGAGAACCCTCCTGCTGCCCAAGCTGGTGGCCTTTGTGCAGCACAGGGTTACCAGCAGAAACAGTGCTCTGCATGGCCTTCTCCTTGGGGTGAGCTAGAGAAGGAGCCCAAAAGAGGGGCAAACCTGAATCCCTCAGACAAAGACATATTTTCTCCTAGCTGAGCCTGTGCCTGGGGATCACTTCTTGTAGGAAAGCCCCCAGAGAAGAGCTGTTAGACCACACAGCAATCACTACGGTGCCCACGTGAGCGAATGTGAACAGCAGGCCAAAAGCAGAACGGTGGCTGTGGGAGGGACATTCTGAGCCTGCACTCGTGCTGGATTGGGCTCTCTCCATAAATCCCTATGGGCAGCTCCGCAATCCCATGCAAATGTCATGGTGACTCCATCTCCCCAGCAGCGCCAGGTGAAGCAGGCACGGGTGGTGGGATGTGGACTCCTTTGCTGAGCACGGCAGGCAGGCAGCAGGAACGAGCGTGCGGGCGGTGCGGCAGCAGTGAGGTAGGCGCTGATTTCACCGTCACCAGGAGCACCGTGGCTGAGCCCTTGGAGAGGCGCATCTGGCATGAGAGCTTTGACTCATCTCTCGCCTCGCTTGTGCTGGGTGCGCTGAATGAAACGCAGGAGGTGTGCAGAACAAAAAGCTTTTCTTGTTTCTGCGTGGATACTCTGCCTCACTGGCCCCTGTGTGCATTTTTCCTTTGAGACAATGTGTGGTGGATAGCTGTGCACAGTCCCCTGTGTGACCCTGGCACTGCAGGTCCAGCCAAGCAGAAGTGCAGGGTTTTGGTGGGCTGTGCTTTGTCTCCAGCCTGTGCAGAGCTCTCCTGCAGCCCATTGGGCAACCGCTTTGTGCCTGGATAGTTGGCACAGCAGCATGGGCATCCCCTGGGCATAGAGCTTCCCACTTACAGATTAACTACAAGCTATCAAGGGTCAACACCCTTTTGTTACAATATGCGTGAAAAGATTGGGAAGATTGAGCAAGAAGCGAGAGAGAGGTTTTTTTCCTTGATAGTTTTCTGCACTATCCAGTATCCCTCTGCCTCTTCTTACTATTTTGTTTCAAGAGACTAACTCCCAAGTATAGACTTGAGAAGCTGGTCCCATATTTAGAAGGTGTTGGGAGTAGTATGCATAGGTTTTGCTTTGGTTCGGTTTGTCATTTTCTTTTCCCATGAGCTCCCAAGATGTAAAATATTATCGGCTGCTGCATTTAAAAGTGGCCTTTCAGTCATTACCCTGTCTGGGGAAATGAGTAACAGGTGAGAGACCTCAAAGCATGGGCAGATGTCCTATGTTTGTGTTTCTTGCTTGTCATCCCTTCCCTAAAGAACTCCCAGAGACCACCCGTTGCTGTCTGCCTGCTTTATCTGTCACAGTGACCTCTCTTCCTTTACTAGGAAATGCTGATCTTCAGTCAGCCCCAGGAAAGGCCAGTTATCTACCCCAGATGTGTCCCAGCTCTGACAGATTCACCTCGGCAGCAGCATGCTGCTTTTCAAAGAGCTCAGAAATCCTGCTGCCAGAAAATGTAGACCGTGGTGTTTTTCATTTCTTCTGGATGGGTTTCTTTTTCTCCCTGGGAAGTATTTCTCAGTTTCCCAAAATTCTTAATGTGTTATTTGTGTCTTATAAAATGCATCCTCCTTGCTCCCTGCTAATACCAGACCAGAGACTGTGTGAATGGTGCAGACAAAGCCAGATTTCATGGACTTGGAAGACAGCTAACAAAGAGGAATGGGATAGCCTTGGAACTGGGTACCTGGTCTCCTCCCTGCCTAGTGACCCTTTGCTAAATATGGTCCAGTTTATATTTACCAAAAGCAGAGGGAATGGAAAGCTTAAGGGGGGTAGGAGTAACAGTTGCAGATGGTAGGCTCTGAGTTTGTTTTTATCTCCTGAGCACACTCTGATCCCAAACTTTTCTGCTCTGATTGAGTGGGACTGGGTAAACAGACTCTGACACTTTTAGTCCAGCAGAAAGTGGATGTGTCTTCAGCTCCTGATTCACACACACTTCCATTACCTTCAGAGTGGCTGCTCATCATCCTAATTGCTCGTCACCCTACCTGCTAAGGACAGCCTCTGCCCCCAGAGGTGGCAGGTCCTCCTTCAGATGCCCTTGCTTGGGCTTCCCCATCAGCAAGTGATATCTGATCTCACTTCCAGGGCTGCTGAGCCAACACTGCTTGTCAAGACTACGTTACCATGCAGTATTTAGGAGATGGGAGAGGAGTTCCCTCATGGTTTCTTATTTATCTTCTGCATATCAATGTTCAACAGAAATTATGCTTATTTTCCAAAGAGACCCAGTTTACAAATCTCTAGGTTTCCTGTTAGCACTTCCTATTCCTCATGTTTCTGAAAATCACTCATTTTCTCTAATTAGCTTGTGACTGGTATGTAGCACCCAGACACTGTGTTCCGGTAGATCTGATAGTACTTCCCAAGATCAGCCTGTTGCATCCCAGCCAAAGTCCTTCTGTTTTTCTTCTTCCTTTATTAAAATAATAAATTGCACTTACGCAATGCTCCTCAGATCTCCCATGCAAACATTAGCTAACACTGCTGCAAGACACAGGTGTGTTTCTGCTTTGCAGATGGAGAAAGCAAGGCAGGTCATGCAGCAAAGCAGGAGCAGAGCTAGGACTATAATTCATATAACCTGCTCTTTCCATCCTGCTCCAGTCACTGCTGCGCAGCACTGACTGTCCAAATTAAGAGATTATAATGCATAATCTATACTGGTGTGCCAAGAATTCTCTAAATCATATTACACTGTCACATAAAATGATGACTCATTTGATAACACAGCCCACAACCAGTTCCTTTTTCTTAAAATTAAATGGACAAGACTGGATTTAAAAAGAAAAAGGAGAGCTTGTTATGTGTGTAGTGAATGCTGAGTTATAGATGCTTTCATGGATTTTATTTTGGCTGATGCTGAAGGAGCATTTGTGAGCCTGTTTGTTGACACTGGTGCTTGGGACCAGAGATGCTGACATTCCACTAACAATAATAGGAACTGCCTCTGTTTGTTTCTAAACTGGAAATTCTTCCTAACACGGTCCCAACCCACCCTCCTCCCCCGCTGAAGGAAAGGGCATTCGTCTGAGACTTGCAGATGGAGCATCTCTCAGCAGTGCTGGTACCACTGGGTCTGCAGGGTCAGACTTGTGTTTGGTCATTGCCGGAAGCCCCACTTCTCCCCATGCCCTATAGAGAACCTGGGGAATGACCGAAGGGGGTGCTTTTGGGTTGTCTGGAGAGAAAGTGCCATTTATCTAAAGCAATCAATAACATGGCAGAACAGTCAGCTTTCCCTGAGCCTCTGAGCCCCTCTGTTGATGCTTTGTCTCTGCTGGCTCCCATCTCCTTGCTCCTCCCTGCAGCCTCATCATCCTCACTGCAATCCCAGCTTCTGCCCTTTGTGACTGCCTCTGCTGCCGTTTGGGGACTGTGTTATTATGCTTACCAAAGCCGTTTGGGATGTGGCTTGTGCAAGTGACACCGAACCGTGTTTTGTTACACTGTGGTTTCACCATTTCCTTTTCCTCTGTCTGCCTGGGCTGTAATTCCCGCAGCTGAGGAACCCATCACAAAATCCTTTTTGCCAGGAATGCCCGCATGTTTTCCAGCTGAAAGTTGCTCTGGCATCTTGTCAGAGACTAATTTTCCATACACTGCATGGCCAGTGCATGTCCTAGCCACTTGCTGCACTTTGACTACAGACGTGTGGTCAGGGCAGATGGTCACTGCTTCTTTTGAAGCCACGGAAGGCTTGTTTGACCATGGGCCTGGTTCATCTCTGCGGGCTGCATTTTCCTGTGTGCGTCAGATCCCATGGGTCATTTCTGGCCCAACACCATTCTGCTCTGTCTCCCAGAAAATGTGGTTTAATCTCCCCAGCTTTGGGTAAATAAGCCTCACAGCAGCCAAATCTCCATCAGGCAGTAAGGACTTGGATCAGGAAACAGCTTCAATTGCTTCATAGTCAAGGCCAGTTCACGAAGCTCTTTGGAAGATTTTCCTACTGTTGTTCTGGAAGCTCCTGCTTCCCTTGATTTCTTAGATGAAAAAAAAAACAAACCCCAACAAAAAGCAAACCCAGTTTCTGTGCATGACCTGTGGAGACCCTGCGCATCCTGTGCTAGTGCTGAGAGTAGGGGAGGAATGTAATTGCTTTCAGAGTTGGAAGGAGTGGGTGGTAGGATGGCTTTATGCGGTGCTGGAGGATGCTCTGTACATGCATCCCTCCTAAACAAATACCTCTTTAAATGTGTATTATGGGAATTCAGGGAACAGATTCTTTACCTTTTTGTGTGTGTGTGTGTGTTTCTCCTCTCCAAGTAAGTGCAAGGCTTATTAGTACTCTCCTTCTATAGATGACCTGTGGAGGCTGGAAATTTATGAGACAAGTAACATTTGCTTTTATCAGTCAGATCTCTCTCCTGGACAGTCACGTCAGCCACTGGGATGAGTAAAGGAAACACAAGGTACCAGCAGGGGCTGGTACATGACTTCTATAGGGGGAAGCACATAACACCATTCAGCACAGCTTTTTGCTGTGCATGTGTCAGTAGGAATGAATTATTTCCATGGTACTGCTTGGTGTATCCATGCTGGATATGTACGTGTCAGAGTAACCGTACTCTTTTAGCCATGGTGGTATTTGCATGCTGGAAGAGCTTATGCAGTTGATTCACGTATTTTTCCAGGGTATCTTTCATCTGCAGTTTCTGAGAGTTCCCAGGGAGCTCCTGCTAAGTAAGGGAGGGAATGGGAGGTTTCAAGGTGAGATGTGAGGGAGTGGAAGTAGTTTGGACGGTCTCAGAGCTCCAGACAGATGGGGCTGCAAGAGAAATGGGTGGTCCAACCATCTACTTGGATTTAGAGTCACAGAGAAAGGAAAAAAAGAACTGAAGGTGCAAGGCTGTGAAACTGGAGTGAGAGCTGCCAGCCTGCAGGCTGTGGAGCTGGATTATACACAGCTCTGGAGGGAAACGCCTGCAACAAGCAATCTGGTCTTTGGTAAAAGACACAGATTTAGGGAGGTGCACAGGTTTTCAGTGGAGCTTAGCTGTGAACAAGACAGAACTGGCCAGTTTGAGAGTGGAAGAGTGAAACTGGTGCTTGCTGTGAGGCAGCCAGCAGCAGGGGCAACTGCAGCCTTGCTCTGTGGCCAGGGCAGGTGCACCCCATGGTGCAGCTGGAGATGGGGATCATAGGTGATTGCTCTGCTCAAGCACAGGAGGGTTTGCTGCCTTGAAGGCCAAAGACAGATTTTTCAGTGTTTTATCTCAGTGTTGCTGAATGAGATGAGTCTGTCATTATTTACCACCATCTGTTAGATAGACAAGGATGGCAGCTGCTAACGGTGATACCTTGCATCTCGTAATGTCTTTCATCCCCAAATACTTAAGCCCCCAAGGGATTTACAAAAACAATGCAACCAGTGTGATGCCGTAAGAAGAGTTACATCTCGGGCTGCTATCAATCAGTGGAAATTTAGCTGTTCTTTGTAAGCTGTTTGCATCTCTGGAAACATTACATTTATGCAAGTGTGTTTATGTGGCTGCTAACAGGCAGCACAGCCCCATACCCTATCAGCAGAGGTCTGGCCTGTTTACGTGGGCATAGAAGGGTTTGCATCATATCCCTGTCTGTGACCAACCTCGGGTGGTGTTCATCATATTTTTGATTCAGAAAGGAATTTGTCTCTCTTTTCTTGTCCCATATTTTAAAGGCCTGGGTACACATCCACACACAGTAAAATGGAGAGGTGATTAAAGTGAGCTGGGAAGCAAATGTCTGACATCAGTGCAATACAGAACACCTCCCAGAGACTTTTTCCCTTGCGTGATATTACGCTGATCTTACTCCACTGATCCCACTGAGATGAATTTGTTATGGGGGGCAGTAGAAAACAGAGAAGGAGAAGGAGCAGTACAGTGTGTTTGGATTAAAGCGTCCAGTTCTGCAAGTTGGATGAAAACAGTGTTTGTGGCTCCTCTGCTCCCGAATCTTGGTCTCTGATGGGGTGACCTTGTATGGATCTCCTGGGTTTCTTTTGCCTCCATTTCATCACTTATAAAGTAAGGATAATGTCATTCACCTCGCCTGCAAAATGGTTTGAGATCTAATAAAAAATACTATGACGGGGCTTAGATGATATTACTATTTTATATCTATCCAGAAGGCAGATACCCAAGTGAATGACACTTGTATGCAGGTCACCCTGGCCCTTGATCAAAATGAGGGTGAGAGAGGGAAGGCGTTTTCTTAAGAGGAGCAGCCATCTGTCAGGATTACAGAAGAAATTACTGAAGTGTGTTATCAATAGTTATCAAAACTTGCTGGAGCGGAAAGAATTCTAACATGTTAATGAGCTTTCATTTGTGGTTCCTTGGTCGGGACAGTTGGTTTCCTTTTCACATTTCTCCAGCCTGGGCAGTGACTTTGCATTGCCTTTCAGGCCCCACTCAGTGTTCATTTTTGGTTCTCTTGTACTTTCTCAGTGTGGTTTCTGGGGAGGGTGAAGTCATCCTCGCTCCACTATTTCTCATGCTTATTGTTTTACATTGTGTGAAGTGAGTTATTTTAACAAAGTCTGCATTTTTACAATGCCAAGAGCTAGGAGTGTTGATTGCATTCCTGGAGGCTGCCTCCATGTCCTAAGGATGTGCATTTCCATTTTATTGTCTTCTATTTTTACTTCATTTTTTTGGGGAAGCAGAAGGGCTGGAACACCCTTGGGACAGGCAGCAACCGTCTCTGGGCTGGTGTGGTCGGGATGTGGAAGGAGGGATGCGGCACGTCTCCCAGGCAGTCCCTGGGGAGGTGGCACACCCCTACACATGGCATGCACATGAGCTGCCCTGGCAGCGGCAGAGACCCAACTGTGGAGAACCCCTCTGCTCCCTCTGGCTTTTTAAGGCTCATTTAAACCCTAAAATAACAACTACTAGTCCCTGCTGAGGGAAACCGGACGCATTAGGCAAAGCCTCCCGTTCCTCACTCTCTAGTGAGACAAGGACTTTCCCTTCTGTGTAAGTAGGATGACTTTGCTCCCCTCCCCATCTCCCTGAAGGGGAGCACTGTGCTTCAGCCACTCGCTCCTGCCCTCTGACAGCTCCTGCCTGTGGCTCACAGCTGAGGGCACCAAAGACAGTGGGAGACATATGCTAACCTAAGAAGACAGCAGATGGGTGTAAGTACTTTTAAGAACAGCTGCTGGTGTCTCATTCAATAATACCACTTTTAACAAATCTATATGATGGCAAAAAATACTGGAAGTTAGGTTTTTCTGTCCCCTCTCATCTCCTGAGCCATACTTGACCCGTTCAACGTGATGTAGGGATTAAAGGCTTGTTATTTAGCTTCCCTACAATAGATCAGAGCCTGATCTCTACCAGGCCATCGAGCTACTGGTGCTTGGCTGCCCCTCCATTTCCACTTTTTTTGTATCCCAGGACATATGATAGTCCACAGATGTGATTGCTGCTAAGGGGCATGGTGGTTTTTCCCAAACATTGTGTATCATGGCACCAGCCCAGTGTGTTGTTTGCAACATGTTTTGTAGCTCCGATGCTCCCTTTTCTCCCTCCTTACAACTATGCAAACTGCCTCAGCGAGGAAGGGCTCAGCAGCATCCTCCCTTAGCAGCACAAGTGTGACCAGAAGAAAAAGGAAGCCCTTGCTCTTCTCTAATGGGGCTATAAACATGCTTTTGCTTTTGACAGTGGAAGAGAGCAAAACTGCGGGGCAAATCTCATCCATACTGCACTTCAGGTTGTCGGCTGAGGTGTCCTTTGTCACCATGGTATTGCTGTGCTTCAAACTAATAACAAATTTGCCAACACTGTACTCTTGCTAATACCCTCAGTTCCCAGCTGGGGAAGCTGTGCCACTGAGATGCAAAGTGGTTTATCCAAGGTCACTCTGTAAGCAAATGGCACAGAGGGGAGAAGAGCACTGGTGTTTATCCACTTCCAATGTTTCCCAATGCAGCTTGTACAGTTTGGGAAGGTTTTGCCGATACAAAATTCCGTCTAGAGAATAACCCTGGAATTGCCAGCCATCCCTTCCTCCTCTCCATTTTTTTTTCCTAATGGAGAAAGAATAATATATTTTTTCCTAAGGGAGAAAGAATAATTTTCTTTTCTGAGAGGCAAAAGGCAGTTTCCTGGGGTCGATGGACCCCTCCTGGAAAGAGCCGAGCCCGTGTTTACCTAAAGCCCCGGCTGGCAGCTCCGGCAACAGCTACCACTCGGTTTTCGCTGGAGCTTCTCAGCCCCGTTACGACCCCGCGCAGGGCAGAGCGCGGCCGGTACCGTGGCGGGCTCGGGCGGCCCCGCAGCCCCAGACGTCCCGAAAAGGCACCGGGGAGGTTGCGGAG
>JAAGNO010011251.1:5133-29601 GCA_033439905.1 Ceryle rudis
AAAGGAAAGGAAAGGAAAGGAAAGGAAAGGAAAGGAAAGGAAAGGAAAGGAAAGGAAAGGAAAGGAAAGGAAAGGATTATTGCAGTTGCAAGGGACCTACAGTGGTCAGCTAGTCCAACTGCCTGTCTGTTCTGAGGCATTATGCATCTTCTGTTCTCATTCAGCACTGCAGGGAGTTTCAGAGGAGCTGGCAACCAAGTTGACCATTAGCTTCACAGGGCGCTCGCGGTTTATCGCAGGAATTACATGAGCAGATTCATCACACAGCCAATGCTCTCGGAGAAAGAGCACAGCTGCCAGCAGGCAGTACCCCTCTGAGAAGGCACCAAATGTAAGGCTTATATAGAAAAAAAACCAAACAACCCACAGCTAAGCAAACAAAATAACAAAAGCAAAAGTAAAGTGTTTTTATTAAAGACTGAATAAATATGAAGACTCTAGTCAGTCAATAGTTCTTCAAGAGTATTTTTATTCTGGGCAGGAGACTTGACACAGGAGGAACGAAACAAACATTTATGAAGTTTTTGAACAAAACCACCGAATAAACAAGAACCATTGTTTCTTTATTCGCTCTGACAATTCCACCCTCTTTCCATGCAAGTTCAAAAATGTTCTTTCAGTATGTGTTTCCCTCCACACATTACAGAACATCCTACTCATATCGACAGCCGTGTTAGATACAGAAATACCACGGAAGTGTGTTTTCTGGCTTGGGGCTCTGGGTTTTTTGCAAACATCATGGCACTTACACAATACTGTTACAAAAGTCTGGATTACAGAGGTGAACGACTCCACTGCCAGGCTCCTTTAGTTCCAACAGTCATTATTAGGTTGGACTTGATGATCTTAGAGGTCTTTTCCAACCTTACTGACTCTATGATTCTACGATTCTATTACATGTTATGCATAAGCCTGAGAAAATGTAAACAGTAGAATTCTAAAAACATTTTGCATAAAGATGCCACTAAGTATTAAAACATAAAGTAGTAGGTTATATATGATAAAATTGTCAGATATGCGGCTCATCCAGATTTCAGTATAATAAAGACCTACATCTTCTGTTCCACATCTGTATTGCACACAGAGGCAGCACAGTGAAATACACAGCTTCGTCAGCTCAGCCCTCACTCAGTTTTTTCCAACTTCAGTAGGGATTTGCTTGAGTAAAAGCTACAAGGGATGCCATTATCCTTAGTCAGCTAATTTTCTGTCCTACTAAGTTAAAACTAGGAGAAGTGATTCTGAGTATCAAGATCATTAGCTTTTTTCCAAAATGGAGGCTTTAATCTGGGAAAGGAGTAGATACACCCCAAAAAAACCCAACCTACTTCTTTTTTTAGTATTTTTTGTTGGACTGACCAAAACCTGAATGTTATAGTCAAAAAAAAAAACAAAAAAAACCAAAAAACACTGCAGGGTCTGATACAGGCCCAGAGATTACAGGTTGTGTTCAGATTCATCCTGTATCACTTTAAGCACAAAGAGCAGTCCCCATCCTTAGTAGAGAGACTCGCGTCTCCAGAGGGTTACTAAATTCTCAGGTGAGCTGAAATTCTTCACACCTCACTCACCCCTTGGATGGGTAGGATGAATCCAAGCCTCTGCAGCCAGGTCTCATGACCTGTGTGTCTCCTGCTTCCATTAGTAGGAATTAAGCAATTGGAACGGACTAGTTAAATCGTCTACTTAGGCATACTTAGGATAGGTTCAGGGTGTTTGTTCCCCCTTGAGACCAATTATTTGGTGAAAAAAATAAATTAAATGATATCTAGACATAAATACAGGCATTTATTTCCAACAAGAGAAACAACTCTCTTTCCAGTTCTGACACAAATATACATATTTCCCTTCCCACTTACACAAAGACACCACCAGTGTGTGCTTCAGAAATAGAATGTCTACTTCCTTTTACTGCTACGCATTGACATCACCGCTTTGGCAGCAGGTAGGTATAGTTTGGAGTTAGTACTTGCTATGAACAAGTAACAGAGTAGCTGGACACACAACGTGTCCTTGGCATGCGTAGTCTTAGATGCATACTTCTTTTTAATGAGTAGACCCTTTTACTCTCTTTTTATCTTGCACTGTCTCACTGTGGACCGAGTCCATGAAAGCAAACAGTGACCAGTGCTCCTCACGCTTCCCTCCCGTAGCACTGAGCCAGCAGCCTACTTCAGGGTCTCACTTCCTCAGGGTCCCAGACATTGTCCATGGGAAGCACTGACAAAGCCAGCGTGGGGGATCAGTCTCCTGTCCACAGCAGCTGCCTCTGTGAGTACTGGCAGATCCCCCAGGGAGGATCTCACTGACACATCAGCCATTCAGCTCCTTCAAAACAACTGGATGCTGAAAACCATACCTGCACTGATCCCTCTGGACTGGATTTAAGTCTCATAAATAAACAATTTGCCTGGTCTGCTCATAAAATGAGCTCAGAAAGGTGGGCATTTCTGTACACTTATGCAGGAAGATGCATTTTCATAGCACACTCCAGCTTTGGTGGTGCTGTTCCAAAACACAGCTATAAAAGGTGTTCTCCCACAGCACAGTACCGATTTATCTTCCTTCTGCGGAAGAAGGTGCAGCAACAGCCAAATGCTGACTGTGATCTAAAATCTTTTGCCAATGACTGGACTCTGGCACTTCTTTCTAGTGCAGAATTACATCAAACTCTGGGGCTATTTTCTCTATAGCTCATTTTCTCTTATAAACCAAGTTAAACTGCTCTTCAAAGAGCTGAAGCAGTTTCTGTGAAATCAACCACAATTTTAGAACATCTTTTAGCAGGATCAGGTAAGGTTTCATTTTTCCCAGTAAAGCCTGGGGGTCTGATTTACTGAACCTGACATTCTTCACATTGTAAGTGAAGATGTACTGAAGTGAAGAACTGAAGTAAGCTTAAACTAACTCATTTCCTCTAGATTTTTTTTCCCCAAAAAAAAGTGAATTAGAACAGCTGCATAGATATCTTTTCCATAAACTCTGCTGCTGGCGTATCACTAATACTTTGTTACTCTGAACCCAGCTTTATAATTGTTAATACTCTACTAAGTCTATCTTCAGATCTTATATTCCCAACAACAGAAAAAAAGGAAACAAAAAAGAGAAACAGAATCTGATTCTTCTCTTTAGAAGCCATTAGAACATTTAAATGAATTTAACAGAGGTAGGTCCATATTCTATTTCATAGTCAACAACGCCAGGAAGAAACTTTGAAGCAGGACAAAAGAGCGCTGTGTCAGAAACCAGATCTACAGAAGGGTATTCACCCCTCACCAAACAAGAACATTCCTCAGATTTGGTAAAAGCAAAAGAATGGCGCTGGAAAGCTGGACATCAGTCCAACAAATAAACTTTTAAAGGCAGAAATAAATTAAAAATAAAAGCCTCCCGCTGACTTTCAACAGTCTGTTAGCGACTCCAAAGGAGAGTTTAGGCTATTAGCCACTCGTTCCTTTGATGTCAGTACAAAGCAAATGAGTACAGGCCAACAGAAGCATGGCATCAAGATGTGGCATCACTGAAATGATACAGCCTCATTTAGCACAAAAGCTTCAGAAAATGTCTGATGAATGCCCATTCCTCATCACTTCCACTGCAATATTGCACCACTTTGCTTTTTTTTTAATCCACTTTTATAAAAAAGTTGAATCTAATAAAGAAAAAGTTAATTTTTTAAAAGGTTTGCTATAAAAATTTATCGTATAAAAATGCCAAACCCCCTAAGCCATATATACAAAATGCTTCAGATTTATGAAAATAACTGGACCCAATTATATAACAAAACAATTTTATACAAAAAGGTACAAAATTGCATTCAAATTAATACAAATAAAAGTTAAAAAACCCCTTCAAAATGTCTCATTCACAGAAGATCTGGTTCTTTTAAATTTACAGGTACATAGAACAGTATCAAATTGTCTCGTGTTAGCCATCATTTCACGGGAAACACGCACTGGTCCAGCGAGTATTTCCACACGTCACCGGTGAGCGCCATACTTTGCAGTCCAGTCAACACGCCCATGGATTGGCTGAGCTGGTGGTGGGAGAGGCATTAACCTTGGCGTGCTTTTTGTAGGTGAATTGAATGATGGTTGTCCAAGATGAGGTCTTACTGACTTCAGAGAAGCATAATCTAAAGGACAAAAAGAAAATGCCATGAGATGAAGCTTCAGTGAGTAGCTGTCCACATTGGATAGCAACTGGATGCAGGCCCAGATCCTCATTTCTTCAGGAAATGAACTTCCTTTTTTATTAGAATTTGCTGACGTGAAAGAACAGTGCATCCAATCCTTAAAACCTTATCAGACAAGGAGTATTTACACCACTGATTTGATAAGTGTGAATTCTGTGCCAGCTCTCACACCAACCTCTAGGTCCCACTGAAATATGCTGTGGATAAAACTACATATTTTGTAAAAAAAGTAGACATAAACCAAATCCTTCTCCATATGAAGTTCTGCAAGGTTATAAACTGTAGTTCCAGTCAGCCAAATATTGATAAAGTAAAGCAAAGATAAGTACTTCAGTGCTGCATTTATACAGCATTACCAGAGTAATGAGCAAGGGACCAAAACAAGTTTGGTACTATACTTACTAGAAGATGGATCCACAACTGGTGCTAACTGAACCCTCTGCCCAGCAGAGCCTACTTCCTTCTTCAGAAATGAAGGGATATAACCACTAGTTAGACCGCTTGATCCTATGGGCCCTGAAAGAGATGGCAAGGAACGCTTCAGCTCAACACAGTGGACCTCCCTTACTACCAACAGATGACAAAGGTGTGCACTGGCGGGTCATATTCAAGACAAGAACTTCATTGAAGACACTAGAAATCCACAGATCCTACGTACACCTGCATTCAGGAGACTGTCAGCATCAGACCACATTAAAGAGGAATGGAAAACAGCTACAAATTATACTCCTGGAAGGGCAATTTCTGCTTCTCCCTGACCTCTCAGCTTCTTCAAGGCTTCTCAAAGCTTTCAAAACTTAGCATTTCAGTTGGAATTATTTTGTTTGACTTTCAGCAACTCAGTCCTATAAATATACTCTTCATTTCTGTGCAGTGAGTCTGGGGCTCTAGTGCTACACAAAGCTCTTACTGAGGCCAGTAAGAGAGCAACTTAATAAGCTGGGACAGATTAATGTTCCAAATTTGTAAAGTCAGCTACAAAACTTGTCCCTAAGATGAGCAGGAACAGAGCTGACTGACCTGCAAGACAAGCTGTAGAAACTGAAACACAAATAGTTATAAATAACACAGTCTAGAGTCACAGAGCACATGGACACTAAACAAGTGAGCATGCATAGACTGGATCCATTGCATATATGCCTATGATGTACCAGGCCAGCAGAGCAAAGCACGTTGTGGGAAATGATGGCAATAAGTAGATAAAAGAAAAAAAAAAATCTAACAATATCCTATGCAGCTA
Organism: Ceryle rudis; assembly: GCA_033439905.1. Lineage (NCBI taxonomy): Eukaryota > Metazoa > Chordata > Aves > Coraciiformes > Cerylidae > Ceryle > Ceryle rudis. The sequence continues at coordinate 10,569 of JAAGNO010011251.1, forward strand.
CAAAAGAAGCAGAAACGTGTAGAAGAGCCAGGAAGGAGACATGTGCTACGTACGTAAAGGTTCTCATGTAGTTTAGCCATTTACAACATCCTCCCATCTTGCATCTGATTAAATTTTCTGATTAAATTACATTCAAAAATTTAAGGTTTTTTGTTTTTTAAATTAGACTTTCTAAGGGCCCAAAATGTTTCTATGGGCTAAGATTCAACAGAAATTTTCTCATTTGAACATTTTCCTAACAACATATGCAACACAAGTACTGCACTGCAGAACTGTAACATCACATGAAAACCTGGAGCCAAGAAAGATTTAGAAAGGAAATACATAGACACAGTCTAGAAACATCATAAAGCTGGTAAAATCTAATGTAAAAATCTACAAATTAATTACTTCAAATAATAGGGATAAGATACCTGAAATACCAAATGCCCCAAAAACCTGAAGAAGAAAAATTGAAGAGTTTTGCTTTTTGTCTGAAATTTTTAAAGCTACAATTATCTCACTATTTTAAACATCAGTTAAAAGACAGGATGATAGATTTTACTTGCTTTATTGACATAACAAAAGTGGTGCCAATGGCTAGTTGAATTTAGACCACTCCTCTGTGGCAGTCATTTATGCACCAGCTGGCCTAAAATTATTTGGAAACCTGAAAATACAACTTACAAAAAACTGCTGAGGGAAATCAAAGGCAAAATTAAGGATTTCAGCTTGAACAGACTTAAGCTGTCCAACCTTCTATGCATGTGGTCCTTCAAAATAGACTTTTAGGGATTCATTAGAAGAAATCAGCATGTTTCAGTTTAAGGTAGTCTACAAATCCAAGGAACAGTGCTCATAACTGATTCCAACAGAAAGAACAGGCATGGTAGCAAATATCTTTGGAGATGACAATGTATTAGAAATGAGTCACCCTAAAATACACCTGACTGGAGTTGCAGAGACATCACCTGTTATCTTTTCTCAGAGTGTTAAGCAGAGCTTCTTACCTGAATTCATCCTGTTAATACCTCCAACCAAGCCAGAAGTTTTTCCAGGCAAACCAGAACCAGCCCAGGGATTATTCGGAACAGACTCTTTGTTTGAAGTGGAGACTATGCTATTCCTTGTGCTTATTCCTGTTGCCAAAGTGCAAAAATTACCACACTGAAATCTCAGATACAGTTACAGAGGCCTGCATTCATTCCATCTGATGCACAATCTTAGAGCAGATGCCCAGTTCAGTGAACTTAACTGAAGCCTCTTCACTCTTCACGTGCCTCTGGGTTACTTCCTATCCTCTCCTACGGGAACACTATGAGTGGCCATGGGCCCTAATCCTGCAAAGGTAACAGTGTAAGCAGTTCTACTAGCAGCAATAGCTGCTTATGTCAAGGGACACAAATGTTCTCAAGTCACAGAAGACAAACCTTGCTCTGTAAATGAAATCTATGCTTTGTAGGAAACACAGCATTTTATGGCTTTCAGCTTAACACTGACAAGATAACCTGAGAGTAAATAACGTAGATTACACTTCTCATAGTTCCGCACTCTGCTTCGGTGTATCTGCTGAAACCACAGAATGTGTGAACAGTTTGCAGTAGAGTTAATGGCTCACATATTATTTGTATTTATTATATATCTCATATTTAAGCAGGGTACCTAACACGCAAGGATGCACTCACAATTTATGGTAAAGCAAAAATGGGTTTGGGATCAATGTGTTTTACAACCTCCTCTAGTAACACAACTTTTATCTACCAACTCTACTTAAGTGATTCAATTTGAAAGTCATTGAAATTAATCGTTTCAGGAAAAAAGACTGAGCTTACTATCAAAATACCTCATAGTTTACTTAATTAATTTTTGAGTATTAGTACTACAAGTGAATGAACAGCTAACGCTGCCTTTGTAAACAGAAATTATGAAAGAGGATATATTTATATTCAGCTCATTTTAAATACAGGCAGACATGCTGTCCTCCTCCTGTATTTCATCCTGCCCCGGTGCTGGTCTCAGCATAGCAGAGGTTAACATGAAGACAGGCATGCAATTCCTGTCTCTAGAAGCAGGGATTTGCATTCTATTTAACTTCAAGCTACTACAGAGTATATTCCCACTACTATTAAGCTTTGGTTCTTCACGGTATTGTATACTCATGAGGTGAACACAGGGCAATTTCTTTTCCAGCCAGGAAGACCAGCCTTGTCCTTCTTAGGGAAGCAGCGAATAGCTTGGCACATTAACAGACATTTTCTAACGCAATTCAAAGTATAAAGGAGTATCCAGCAGGAGGAGTGAGTACCAACAATCCTGTCCCCTTCTGGTAAGCAGGATTTATCTCAGTTTCCAGACTGATAGAATACTGCTAGAATGTAGTTTGTATCGTGGCATTTACATGAGCAAAGCTCTTGCTCTCCTCATTTTCTTTAAGCAGTAGCCCCACCTCCACAAACTCAACGGATAAAGCCCAAGGCACCAATGACTATTGCACACTGCTGCTGGAATTTCAGGAAGAAAAAGAAATAAGTATTTTTTACTAACCAGGTAGATACCTAGAATGTCTCAGGTAGTGTTGCTTTGCTGCAGAAACTCGCAATGTGGGAGTGTCCTGCCGTTGAAAGGCCGCATGGGAAGGTGCACTGCTGCCAGAGCCTACAACATCCAACGGCTTCAGGTCCAAAATGCTTTCAAATCTATAACCCAAGAATTGCCACACTTAGTCCAATTCTTACAGTATATGTTTACCCACAGTTGGCCTTCTCACCTCCACCCCATCTCCAGGAATCATTTCCTCACACTGTTCTTGCTACAGCACAAACGCACAGACAATGGGAATATTTTCATCCAGAAGCTATACAAGTGTCCCTGAAAAACAGATCTGTCCTCCTAGTACCCTTATATATTGCTTTTAAAGTTTTTATCAATCACTCGATAAGTTGATCCATGGAAATTGCAGCGTGTAACAGTTTATATGCATGGAGTATGTCAAAACAGTTCATATGTGAATGTATATATTCAAAGATTTACTTGGGAAGACTTAAGCTAAGCAGAATTTTCTATGGGGAAAAAGGAACAAGGAATTGTACAGAAGGGTGCACTGTCTGTCAAAAAGTGCACTGCAATTCAAGGAATCATAGAATGGTAGGGACCTCTGGAGGTCATCAAGTCCACCCCACCGCTAAAGCAGGATCACCTAGGGCAGGCCACACAGGAACATATCCAGATGGGTTTTTGAAACTCTCTAGAGCAGGAGACTCCACAATCTCTTTGAGCAGCCTGTTCCAGTGCTCCATCACCCTCACAGTAAAGGTTTTCCCCATGCTGAGGTTGAACTTCCTGTGTTCCAGTTTGTGACCACTGCCCGTCCTCCTATCACAGGGCACCACTGAAAAGAGACTGGCCCCTTCTACTTGACACCCACCCTTCAGATATTTGTAAACGTTAATAAGATCTCCTCTCAGTCTTGTCTTCTCCAGGCTAAACAGCCCCAGGGCTCTCAGCCTTTCCTCATAAGAGGGATGTTCCAGTCCCTTCATCATCCTCTTAGCCCTCTGCTGGACTCTCCCCAGTAGCTCCCTGTCCCTCTTGAACTCGGGAAACCAGAACTGGATGCAATACTCCAGATGTGGTCTCACTAAGACAGTGTAGACAGAGAGGAGAACCTCCCTCGACCTACTGGCCACACTCTTCTTTCTGCACCCCAGGATACCACTGGCCTTCTTGGCCACAAGGGCACATTGCTCGATCAGCATTCAAGAAGCAGCCAAGGCAAAGCAGGAATGAGACAAGCTGCATGTCCTTTACCAGCCTGGATATAGGTTTCTAGACTCCTAATGGGCATAAAGAGCAACATTAGGGAAAAAGAGGTGAAATCTAAGGAAGTAAGACCAAATAGCACATGGACAGAAAAAAAAAAAAAAAAAACAAAACCCAAACAACTTACCTACAAAGGGTTTCATCACTCTGCCTCTTCTTGTTTTTCAAGTCCATCCTTGTGATTGAAGAGCTGAAATCAAGGTCTTCCAAATCATCCCAGTCTTCAGAACTCTTCACTGTTCTAGCAAGATGTCCCCATCTTCGCCTAGTTTTTGGTTTAAGTTCACCATTTATATTCTCAGTCCCAGTGGCTGCTTTCTGTTATAAAGATTGACAAGAAACACACACACAACACCATAAACCAGGTGACAGGAACAAAGATGACTTTTTTCTCCCGTCTCAACGAATAATAGCGGTAGTAGAGCCCTAACAACAGGATCCTAATCTTTCAGTAAACATGCAAAGAACACACTCTGTGGCCTGTAGACATTGTTACACATCTGCTGCATTTCATCTTGTAATAAAGCATCTTGAACTGACAGAAGAATACATTTCTTCGGTCTCAATTCCAATTCTGTTTACATTTCACTATAAACCTCCCAACCAATTAGCTCATGTCAATTGTTTATTTCTTGACCCATCCCGAGAGCACAGAACTACATGCATCTTCATGTTTCCACAAGCCTGTGCCTAGACATTTATAACATGTATTTTTCTTGCAGGACAACATACGTACAAATTCGTGTCTCTTCAGCCACTTAAGCTCATTGGGACATTTCAACCTTGTGTGACACTGTACAAGGCCAGCACAGACCCTACCTAAGACCGATCTCTTAGCAGCAGTATTCACACCGTTTGCTCTCATCATCTGTCTTTGGAATCCAGTGTCCTTGTACAATCAACAGAAATGGTGGGTTCTTCTGCTGAAAGAAGAATCCGTTGCTTTCCATGGCCAGTACAGAAGCCCAAAGGGTCTATTATTCTCATGTCACATAAACGGAATGCCTTAAATGGATGAAGGTAATAGCTCTCCTCCCCCTTACTTCAGTATTATCTAGCTTAATACTTTTCTCTCTGGTACCTATCTCATTAATATTCTGACCACTTCACATCCATTTACTTATACAAAATCACAATGTCATCCTTTAAATGGTGCTCTACAACAAAAGAAAGCATGAAATGGCTTTGAAATAAAACTTGCTTGTTTTATAGCCATTGGATTTGGATTTCAACAGAGTAACATCCAGTTTCTAGCAGAAAGTTTTAACTATTCTTTATTCCCATTTCCTGTCCTTTTAATAAATGATAAGAACCTTGAAAGTGAACAAGAAAAAGAAACACAATTAAGGAAAAAACAGGCAGTATATCAGGAAGTGTGCCTTATGCAAGATGGACCTTTACCTGCTGAGGAACTCTATTGTGAATTGCAGGCAGAAGAACCTGGTTAGACTTGTCCTCTTTTAAGTAGTTACTGTGCTCAGCCCCAGAGTTGTCGGTCTTATATGGGTACACCAAGTGCTGAGAAGACTGGCTTTGTTGAAAAGGCCTCGATGAAATGCGGGCGTGAGGTTTCGAAGGGGGTTGTGCTGGAGGGACAGGCTTAATATGCAGAGATGATTTATTATGCAGTTCCTTTTGTTTCCCCAGCTCCTGAATGCCCAGGGCATGCCCAACCTGGAAGTATGGATATCGAAGTGCCTAAAACATAATGAAGATGTTAGGATCCAACTCAGGAAAGCAAGGTTTTTAAATTACCCTAGCTCTATGGGATGGTACAAATTTAGTTTTTTCTTTGGTGGGCAACAGCAGAAGACCCATCTCTCAAACCCTAGATTCTAGTGAGCAAAATCTTCCAAATAATGCTGCTTTGTTTCAGCAGATACAAAGTTATCAAATCCTCTGCGGATTGCACAAAACAAAAAGGTTTTGCAGAAGTAAGATACTTAACCAAGTATATGACATCTAAAGGAGTGTTTCGTTATGTGCTGTCTCTTCATGTGAGTGTGTACATATGTAAACACATGCACATCTGTCATTGCAGATTGAGCCATCAACACCTGAACAACCCCAGAGACATCCCATCTCTTCCACTCTCCAGTTCCAAGACTGAATCAAGTGAAAGAAATATAACCTTTATGAAAATTAGCCTCTCTCTTTTTTGGAAGACATGTGGGTAAAACTATCTTTATCCTACCTTAAAAGTAATTAAGGAGTTGTCAGTAAAGGCAATTCATTTCTGCCCATCGTGCTGTTTCAGGTATACTCATCTTCCCTCCCCAAAGACCTCACTGCCAAAAGCTAAAAGCTCAGACTCCTCATCGTATTTGTACCTTGCTGTGAAACATTCAATGGCTCTTAATACCAAGTTATAGCTAGTACTTTTTGTTGAACAGGTTGCCTAGGACAGGAGGGCTGGCCCAGATGACCTCTAGAAGTCCCTTCCAACACCAACCATTCCATGATTCTGTGGCACGTTATCAACAGCAATGAAAGAACATCTTCGCCGCTTTCAGTCACACATTCCATCTTCACTCTGCTGCTATTCACCGTGACGGGATTATACTTAACTCAGGTGCACTTATACACATTGTAGTCACACACTTGATCACTGAGCACACACCCCATGCAGCTGACTTTGAATTACTCCCCTTTATCTTGTAAATTGTTCTTGGCTTCCGCTCTTCCCCCTTTTAACAACTGCATCCCTGAGCACCTGTTAAATGACTGTCTATAAAAGGTGTCTCCAAGTGAAAGGAAGCGTCACATGCAGATGAGAGAAAAAGAAAACAAAACCAAACCTGACTAGCTGTTGGCCGCTTTTTGGGGTCCCACTGCAGCATGTCTCTCATGAGCTGCACTGCTTCACTGCTAGCATTAGGTATGAGGGTTTTTAGGTTGTTAGGTACACACTGAGGCCAGCGAAAATTCATGGAGGCTGAAAGTTGGTAGCCTTCAGGCCAATCGTTCTGGAAGAATGAGATTTCCAATCACAAAGAAAGTTCATCTGTACAATAGTGCCTAAGTAAACGAGCATATATTCTCCTACCAGTAATACACTGCGTCCAGCTTATTCTAGACTTCAATTCACTAGAAATTTTCATCTCAAACCTCTGGTGAGATGCAAGTCTTGCTTCACATCCAACCAACTCAAAGGCACAAATGGAATCAGGAGATAAGAATCCTGCCCTAATTGCAATTTCTAGCCTCTTAAGCCATAGGTTTATTCACAATACGCAAGAGAAAATATAATTTCCACCTAATGAAATCACAGTTTAATGACACTGCTGTCCAGGGATCTATTTCTCCTCCTCTAAATGTCAGGCTTTATACCATAATTACATAACTCTTATCTCACAGCAAGTAAGTTTTAATTTACTGTATCTCAGATCAATGCCACACAGTAACTGTAGCATGAAAATTGATTATTTTTATGCTTACTGTTACTGTACCATTTGGTATTGCAGAACACCTCTAGTACTACTGCAGTGTGGAATGTCATTTCAGCTACCTTCTTTGGCGTCCCCAAGACTTGGCAAATTTTGAATATAGTATCAATTTCGCTGGCGCCTGGGAAGAGAGGCCTCAGTGTGTAAACTTCTGCCATTATACAACCAACAGCCCAAATATCTATTGGAGAACTATAGCTGGTGGATCTTAGAAGGACTTCAGGAGCCCTGTACCTGTAAAAAAAAAAAAAACAAAAACCAAAAAACAAACCACAAAACCAAATCTCAACAATCCACACAACTCAGACAGGCATACATGAAGCTATTCAGCTCATCTCTCCTTGATGTTAAAAGCAAACATTCCTTAAAAAGCTCCAATCCTCTCCTATCCTATACATAAGACTTCTTTTTTTTTTTTTTTTTTCTAGAATAAAGAATTAAAACCTACATCATCTGCTGGAAGTCCTCTTATGCCTGCCTGAAATGCAGCAGTGCCAGCATGTCCCACCTGCCTTATCAGGCTCCCTCTTTGCTCCTGTGCTGTTGCCATCTGTAAACTGTTGCACTAACTGAAGCTTTTTGAATTATGCCAAGCTTAAATAAAGCTCTTTCATAAAGAGAAGGCATCAAAAGTGGTATTGCAATCAGCACAAATTTAATACTGCTTTAAAGGCTGATTATAAGTTTCACACAGTGTAGGCAAATATTGGCGCTTACCATCTTGTGGATACGTAATCGGTGTAAGGAGGTCTAGATCGGATTTCTCGGGCTAAGCCAAAGTCTGCTATTTTCACCAGTTCTGGTCCCATGCAAAGGAGATTTTCAGGTTTCAAGTCTCTGTGAAAGAACCCTAAAATTCAAATGAATTATTGATGTGCGTTGCAATGCCACCCCCAGCTGCAGCGTTTATCTTCCACCTGGATTGTTTTGCTTTAGTTCTTATTGCTGAAGCTTGAACAGCACAACAGAAAGACTTATGTGATCAACAGAACTAGTCAGTATAACGTTTGTTCAGTCAGACTGTGAAGAACAGTATAGACAAGCTGTCTATAACAACTCAGAGCATTTACTCAGATAACTCCCTTTCAAGTGACACTTCTTTAACACAAAAAGATTTACACCATTTTAATGCTAATTTCGTTCTAATTGTGTTTGAAAATGTGCAGTAAAGATACAAAAAAAACAACCTACTTCAAAAGTTCTTTTAAACAAAAAATTAAAACAGGAGGTTTGAAACTTCTTTTTAGATCTGAGAACGTAATAATCTGCAAACACGCAGTTACTCATCACCTCTATCAGAGTCACCTCTATCAGACAGAGTATCAGACAGCGTATTATTTTTGTGTTCTCTGCACTCAATCGCAAATGAGCATTTGGCAAGAGCTCTTTCAATACAAATGAGAGAAGAGAGCTACTGTATTACCAACTACTGTCTCTGAAATTTGCTTCCACCCTTAGTCTGGAAAACTTTTTCTCGCAGATATCCAAGACCACTGCTTCCTATACACATCTCCCACTAGTGCTACCTTACTAGAGCTCCGTGACCTCCTTTTCAGAGACCTAGCAACACACTCAGTTTTTTTACATGGCCTTGAATATGCTCCCACAGAGAAGAGAATAAGCATTCACATAGGATGTGTCTACACTGTCCAGTATATTAACTTTTGTTTGTTGGATTAATGCATGACAGCACTGAAGACATAGTGCTGTAGGTTTCTACCAACCATCAGATTATCCAAGCCCAGACAGAACAGATAAAGCCATTAGTTTGAAAATGGTTTGCAAAACAAAGTTAAATGTGTTCTTCAAGTGAGCTGAAATGCTGGTTCCACAAGCTATTACTTCCAGGACTTTGGCCACTGATGGCAGCACTCTTCTGTTAGCTCTGAGAGCTGACCAGCGACACACAGTACAGTGTATTTAGCAGGCAGAATTGCCGAGGGTAGCAAAACATAGTGAGGAAGTTATCATTAAAACAAATTATTTTTTTATTAGTTACGTGGGTCTTGCTACTACTGTTTGGTACACCAGCTTTAGCTTTTATCATTATTGCAAAATTTAGTTGAAATACCATGCAACAAAAGCTGTTTGTCACTCAGACTTTATTACTTGAAGTGTATCTTACAGAGAATGTGCATTTTATGCAGGTATCTGATCTGTGTGTACTTCAAGAAAAAGAGTAATTTTTCCTTCATTCCCAACCTCAGGGGACCTCTAAATCTATCAAGAGATGAGCCCATTAACACCAAATGAGTTTTAGAAGTGGCAAGGTGCCAGTTTGAGAAAGTAGAAAGGAAGCAGAAAGTTTGAGAAAGTAGAAATAAACCTCCAGACTAAAATATCAGTCAGCTATAAAATATGGATATTTTCAGTAAGCTGAATCTCTCATATAATGCCATTCTTTTGATCACTCCTTTTACTAAAGCCAGTAATGTAGCTGTTATTATTATACTCATTTAAAAATTTACTCAGACGCTATCTTGCTCTAATTCAAAATGTTTACAGCTAAAACATAACCTACCATGCTTATGGATAAATGCAAGCCCTTGCAGAATCTGATACATAATATTCCTAACTGTAGATTCAGGAAACAGTTTGTTTCTGTGGGATAAAAGACAAGGACAGAAATAAAGATTAATAATTAAGTTCACACATTACCTTATGCTATCTAAATGATCAAAAGATATAAGGTAACAATGGCAATAAAACTGCTGGAGGTATTTGAAGCACCTTCATGTAGTTTACTTCGTCAATAAAAATTACATAGTATTTGCAGAACTGGTGTATTACATTATAGTAAGACTATGGGACATCGTGTTAAGACTATTATATTAATTCTGTGATTATGTGGGACAGTGAATTAAAAAAGGGAAAGAAGTAAAATAAAATAAGGAAATGGCCAAACTGAGCAAACTTTAACATGTACAGGTTATGAGGCACACTCGGGAAATAAAGGCTTCATGTTAATTTAGTGCTTTTCATACACAGTTTCTTCTGGTCTCTATTATAGAGCATATACAAGTCATATTTTTGACTTTACATTATTGTCTAACAGCTGATGTGCTACTTCTTCCCCTGCTGTTATCTGCAAAAACCAGTCTCATCTGCTACCACTGAAAATGAGAGGTGCTTCTCCTCATAATACTCATGCGAGTAGATCGGGCACGGCAGGTGGTTTAATAACTGCCCCTCTTACCAAGAGAGGATTCTGATCGAACAGCTCTGTACCAGCTGCCTCTACGCATGCCAAAACACAGCAGAGCTGAAGTGAGGTGGAAATCAGTGGCAATTTTATTCAGAAAGAGCCAAACAGTGAAGAAAGAAGATGGCCTGGGCGTTTTTCAATTTCCTGAGCTTTAGTCCTCTTAAAAAAACTGACCATCACATATTTCAGAAGTGAGATCAGCCAGCTTTTCATATTTCCTTGGTTATTTTTTTAGTTACAGCAGAAAGAGATCATATTTCCTCTACATTCCCTTCCAGCAAGACTGGCAATTTTAACTAAGACTTAAGCAAATAAATCACATATTTAAAGGCCTGATTTACACAATGTCTAACCAGTCCAGGGACTAGCTAAACTGTAGAGAATATGCTAAGTAGTAGCCCAGTTTTTACAGACTTATCTGCCCTTTCATCAGGAGATAGGATATATCAAGCTTTTCTAGGAAATTCCCAAAGATAATTGGTTTGTATGTTATGCACTTGAAGAATTTTCTCAAAGTTCATCATTTCACGTGATTAAAAATCAGCATCCATACATACGTGCCAAATTTAGTTAAAGTTGTTCTATACCTGTGCATGCATAGTAAATATTTTTATGCTTAAAAAAAGTATTTTATGTAGTATTCACAAAGATGTGTTATAATGATAACCTTACTTTGTTAAATCAAATTAAGATTACTGTCATCTCCCAGGCTGATTCTATGGTCCGTAGAGAATGGCTTCCTCGGTGAACAATTCAAAGTAGGGAGCTATTTTGCCCCAAATTATCCTCTGCAGGATGCTATCATGGCCCAAAGGCTAAAATTAATACTTTATTAATGCTCCAGCAAACATGAAAAATATAGATTTTATTGAGAATGTTGACAAATAAAATAGGCAGTCTTTGGATATGGCAGTTCAAATCACAAGAAAATAATTAAAAAAAACCCTTAGAAGCAATCCCCTCATCATTATTGTTTCAACCATTTTTTTTATTTATTAATTTACTTGAAGAAGCCATAGCAGAAGAGGTGGTTATACCACCCTCTACTGTAAGAAAAAGCATTCTTCTTTGGAGTACTTACCTAGACATCAAAAGTTCTAGGTTCAATGCCTCTTCACCATAAGAGCTGTTAGTCCACAATTCCCAACTCTCAAGAGAGTGCCCTACTTATCTGCCAGGCTAATCTGGGAGGACACACTGGGAACTCTTACTGAACTGTTTGGGATATGTTCGGTAAGAGCCACAGCCCCTAGTACAGCACACAGTTTTAAGCCACAGTGATCTAAGCCTACATGAATGATCCAAAGTCCTTTGAAAAGTAACAGGGGTGTTAAAAGCACATTGGACAAGTAACTCATTTATATCAGGAATGGGTGATGCCGTTACTTACCTTTCTTTCATCAGCTGATAAAGATTTTCCTTCATGTATTCAAACACAAAATACAGGTGATCATTTTCCCTGATAACTTCTTTTAGCTTTACTACATTAGCATGGTTTAGTTTCTTCAAAGACTAGAAACAAAAAATACAAACAGGATTTTACAAGGGTCTTACTCTAATGAAAAAAAAAAATTTCACTGATGCAGAAGAATTGGCTTCAACAACTCTTCAATATTTTAAGTGGTCAGACAGCTCTGAGAACAAAGGCTAGCTCTCCAAATATTACCAGCCACATATACAGTATAGTTACCAATTTAGTGCACTGGCCATTCAAAAGCCAGCTATCTGGCATCACAGTACCCACCACAACAATTGCATTTTCTCTGTAAGTAACTTCCACTGTCAGAATTGACACTCTTGTACTTGCAGTGGCAACAGACAGGCTAGAGTTGGGACTAAATATAACTCTGGAAATTCTTCCTTGGTATTGTGGATGAACCCCAGTGGGCAGTTGAGCTCACTCATTCCCTCCCATGGGATGGGAAAGAGAATGAGAAGAGCAGAAAGTGAGAAAATTTGTGGGTTCAGATTAAGACAGTTTAGTAGGTAAAGCAAAAGCCACGTGCACATGCAAAGCAAAAGAAGGAATTCGTTCAGCGCTTCCCAGTGGCAGGCAGGTGTTCAGCCATCTCCAGGACAGCAGGGCTCCATCACACATAATGCTTTCTTAGGGAGACAAACACTGTCACCCTGAATGTCCCCTCTTCCACCTTCTTCCCCCAGCTTTTATTGCTGAGCCCAATGACATATGGGATTTGCCTTTGATCAGTTAGGGTCAGCTGTCCCAGCTGCATCCCCTCCCAGCCTCTCGTCCAGCCCTCTTGCTGGCAGGGAAGTGTGAAAAACAGAGAAGGCTTGATGCTATCCAAGCACTGCTCAGCAATAACTAAAACATCCTGTGTTATCAATACTGTTTTGATCACAAATCGGAAGCACAGACCCACACAAGCTGCTATGAAGAAAATTATCTCTAGCCCAGCCAAACCCAGCATACTCGGGTCTTCATTCTTCCTTCTTTTTAGATTTTCAGTGCATTCTACACTCATTCTTGCTGTAGCAACACAGTACCAATATGTGGTACTGTAAGAAAAGTGACTGAAGTTTTCTGCATGTTTTCAGCACTGATAGCAAGGACTAGAAGTTAAGGGAGGTCCTTGAACCATACCCCTAAAGCTTTGCTGGTGTCAGAATTTCATGCTAAATGTTTGCCTCCAAAGCAACTAACTATCCAGAAACAAATGCATGTACAAAGGTTACTGCTGTGCAAAGAGCATGTGTTCTCAAGCCCTGAAAACCAAACACCAATCAACTCCGGGTTTTGTGACAGGAAAGCTCTCTCACACAGCACTCAATGCAAGGAGGAAGCAGTTCTCTACAATCAAACCATTTTTTGCAAGACTACACAATTTTAATAAGAATTTTTATAAGACCACAGACACCCATGTTTGAAAGCAGAGACAGGAAAGAGAAGTGTAATGCCATATGCCACAGCTCATGTTGGGGGAAGTTTTTGATAAGAAGTGTGCAAAGAATTTGATGGTACCCTGAAACATGTCACAAATTGTCTAATTCAAAGTCAACCATGGAATGAGACAAGTACCTTAACCTCTCGAAGGTTCATGCATTCCTCCCAGGAATAGAACTTTCTCTTCATTCTACAATAACAGAGGGAGGGACACAATTAACATGTGGTCAACATCAGCTGGTCTTGGACCCGTAAGTCTCATTACACCTTAACAGTTCAGTTCTTCCATAAAAATATAAGGTGTTACCTCCTTTGTCAAAAAACTTTACATTTCTAGATAAGGCACACTACACGACTGCCTTTTTTCATATACATATATTGCTGCAAAAATTTCAGAGCGTTTAACAAATCAGGGCATGCCATTGTTCTTTCCCGTATACAATGTGGTGGAGTCTAAGCCTAAAAAGAAGAAGTGTTATGACAGTTATGAACAGCTCAGACTAAGTTTTCAAATAAATCTAATTAAGACCAAATTAAATCAATTCACTGTATCTCAATTTTTACCATTTCATTCTTGCTTCTCTAATGTTGATTTCTCTGTAATTTCAGTATCTCTCCCCTGTATTTCTTCATTTTTCAGTGTCCACTGCTCCCCATGTTTTGCTCTCCTTGCAAGTTGCATCTGTCATGGCAGCTGCTCTTCAAATTCCGCCTTTCCTTTCGTGCTTATAAGCAACTCTGCGCTAACAGAAACAAACTGCGTGGCAGAGCTGTTTTCTCCTAAGCCAGGATATAACTCTGTGTGTAACATATGGTCCTGTTTGTTGATATGGATTTTGAATACGACTCAGTTCGTTCACATGTAAGTCTATGCTTTAGGACCACAAGACGAGGGCTCGCGTGCGCACACACAGGGAAGAGCACAGTTTAAACATAAAAATGCCCAACTCCTGCGAGTCTGGATTTTAGAGAGAGTTAGGAACCCTTTGAAGACCTGAGTCTTTGTCAGATTTTATTATTACTTGCTATTGTGGCAAGTCTCCAGCTTGAAATAAGGTCTTAGAATAATTTAAGAACAACAAGACCTTTTGTGAAAGGGTCTGGATTATTTTTTTCTTTGTCTAAGCAGTGTTTTGCAGTTACTGTCTTGTGCACTCAGCCACTAGGCCACTTCTGTTCTTAGTAATGGATTGGCATTAACATGTAAGCTAAGAGAGTACCATCTTCTGGTTTGTTCTGAAATTTTTGAGTTTCTGCCATGTTGCAAAATGAAAATCAAAGGTGCCCCTGGCAAGATTTGATACGGGAAAAATACCCTCAGCACAGAGGACTTAGAAGATTGCTAAGGCCAGCTATTGACTGTTCGCACAAACCAGTATTGTACTGAAAGCTCTTTTGATAAGTACGTCCCTGGGTCACAGTGGGTATTTCAGGAAGGTGCCTGCAATGCATTATAGCTGTCTCTTACCACAACCAGGACAAATAAGCCATTTACAAACTGAGGTCACTGCTGAAGTGGCAGAGAAAATCAAGTGGATTTATGAAAGAATTTTAAGAAAATCTTAAGCTGAAAAGACCAATACATAATAGCACATAACGATACAGATAATGGACAATGAGATCCATTGTGTTAACTATCACTGCAGTATTAACAGTACACTGGAAATTAGCCCATGAAATATGTATTCCATACAAACAGCAGGGAATGGGCGGCAGATTCCAAAACAGCATCGCAGAACACTCTAAACTGCTCACGTAAGACATGTTTGACTGCACACAGTAGCAGAGCACTGTTACAATAAGCCTATATATTGCACCCTCTTTATCTTGTGTGGGGGCTTTGGAGGATACAAGGAACATGAGCATTGCATGCTACCCCAACACAACTCCAAAGACAAATGCTGCGTGGAATGTGAAGTACTCAAACCATCAGGACCAAGCGATGCGGACCACAGAATGGAAAAACCTGGACCATCCACTGTTAAGTAAGAAATGAAAACACTTACTTTTTAATGGCTATTAGCTCTCCAGATTCAATGCTTCTCCCTAGGAGGACAGAGCCGTAGGTCCCATCACCAAGCTGTCTGATAGTTGTGTACCTATTCATGATGAGGATACTTTTATCTGCAAGCGCATTTCAGTCCTTGGCGTTTCTTGTGTTTCTCCTCCGAGTGTAACCAGTTCTTTCTGTGGCAGCATAAATATAGAGCACTCAGGACAGTGTGAACAGTTGCAGGAATCATGTTTTCAAGACTTAGCCTTTGGTCTGAAAGCACAGAACATAATCCATTTGGTTTCTGTACCAAGGTTTCTACCCTTCCAAGATTGCTTGTTTGCAGACTCCATCCTCCTCCTAACGATATTCCTTGTAAGCTTTACACAAGTCTGTCTTTCTCACCAGAAATGTATCTGTACATTAACTGGGTATGTTCCCCAAATTCACGCTTATGCTAAAGCTAGAGGTACTCGCCAGGAAGCTTGCAGGCAGTCCTAACGGGAGAAGCTATTACTGAAAGCAGAGGATAAAGTCTCGTAGCTTGGAGAAAATAGTTTGCTATCAGAAAATGAAGCACTGGAGTAAAGAAGGGAATCTGTTCTAGCCAAATTATCGGACATGTTAAAATACCATCTCACAAGTCATACCATCATCACTTAAACCGGTTTCCCAACTTTCCATAAGGCCCTACACTAGAAATATAGCCATATGTCTTCCCTTAAACAAAGTATTCAGAGGAAGAATATTACATTCATGTCAGGTAAGACCAAATATCTTTCACTACAGTAGCCCTAAGCATGAATCAGTCTCTGGAAGTAATGGCCACATCAGACTATTTACCTGACCTTTTGTCCTGACGCTGCATGAACAACAGAATGTTAGATAACAAAATAGTTTGTAGATAACAAAAAAGTTCTTACTCCCTCACTTAATCTAATTGCTGCTAATATTTCCTACACTTCAGTTTAGAACAAATGGTTGGACTAGATTATCTTTCGAGGTCCCTTCCAGCCCCTGGCGTTCTAATAAACAAATATGATCTATTCTATGTAAATTAACCATACTTTTGGAATGAAACACAAGTTCCTTGCAGTGAGGGTTTGGTCCCTGAATTTTCTGTTTTCTCCAACTCTACGAGGACAGCAAAATTCATGGCTGGTGACTTTTGCCTTGTGTAACCTGTGTGTAAACTACATCTCCACAGTTTGGTTTTTTTTTTGTAGCAGCCTTAAATCTCTCGTCCATTTTGCCTTATTTCACAAAGCCCAGTTATGATTTTAAAAGTAATGGGATTATGTTGCTTGAACTCCGAACTGACAGCAGTGAAGAACCACAACCCTCCCTGTAGTTCCACAATGTTGTAAAGATCCTTTGTCTTCAGTCGTCTAAACCTATTTATCCCCACTAATACCGACAGAGGAACAAACAAAAATCAGGAAATAAGATGGTAATACACCTTTTGATGATTTTACACGGTGTGTATAAAAAAGAAACAGCATGTCCCTAACAGTATCTTAGACACTGGATACTGTCTCAGATAGGCAGAAGGAACTGTTCTTTAGGAGTACTCTTCTCTCCACACACTACCACAACTGAGCACCTTAAATTAGAGACCTCATCCCACATTTTGTATGACTTGCCAAGAAACACAGAGCCTGTCTGTAAGAACGGTACTGTGGAGTATCGGGTTTTTTTTGGGCTGCTTTTCAGGCTGTGCACAAGGATAGCACAAAACTAGCTTTAGGGAATGTTCTGCATCCAGCTTAAAAAGCTTGGCTTACTCCAGCTGGTCAATGACAGCAAAGCAACACAGAAGCCTCAGCTCCCAGGACTTTATTCAGATCCTTGGTGAAAATTTCAAACAACAAGGCCCTGATTTGTTTCCTAGGCTGAAACTGTAGTATTTATTAGTTTCCAAACAAACAAAAACCCAGTAACTTTAAATCAAAACGGATGGGTCTTGTGCATCTTTCAGCACGTGCTCCCCTAATGACAGTTCTGAAATTGTATTCACAACAGATGATGGGATGGCTCACAGTTCATGGACCATCATGCTGCCCCAGGCTTACCATTCACTGATCCCTTTCCAGGGGACAGTGACTGCAGAGTGAAGCAGTGTCTTTGCCTTGTGTTTGATAACCACAGCATCCAGAAGATGCCTAACTCTGCTACCACATGACATCGATGGTGATAATCACCAGTGGCTATCATGGATGGATCATTTGTCTGATGTCTCTTAAACAGATGAAGTGAACACTGCCTACTCCTTACTGGGGATATTAATTTAAGCCCCTCTCTACAGTCAGTGATTTTAACAATACTTTTAAGAAATTATTTTTGCGATTCCAGCTCTGCTATCAAATGTGACCAAAACAGACAAAAGAATCCAAGTATATTTGAGGCATTAAAGGGGAGGCGAAGAACCTAGAGAGGACAAAGCAGTCAGAAAATACAGATTGCAGTGAGGAATGCATGTTAAAAGACACGCCAGGATGCAGAGAAGTTAACATGGCGTCTATGGAAGCACTAATTGACCTGTATGAAAATTCACCGAACAAAAGAATGAAGTCTTATTTGGTTAATTATATCAGTACCATTTCTTGTTGAGCTTAATAGTGAAGTTGATTTTAAAAATCTATTCTACTTTGCAGGATTTATGTTCTGTCCTTACCACCTGCTATCTATCACCTTCAACTATGGGAATAAATTAAACCTTGTAGCCTGAATACTGTTTCACTTAAACAGAACCCTGCTGAAATAACCGAAAAGAGCACTTGTCTGACAGTTTGCAGAGCTGCAATATGTATAATTTAGTCTAGATTCTACACTAGAACTACAGTCTAGGCAAATTCATGTTACAGGATATAAATACAAACTGTAAAACTGTCTTGGGGTAAAAGAGCATGTCAACACTAAACAGAAAAAAAGTAAAAGCCTTATTTTCAACATACTGTAACTCTGTGTTCAGACTCTACCTCACCTATAACCGGGTTTTTTCCCCACAGAAATCAACCAGCAGAGCCCCTTCAAAAGCAAGCCTAATTTAATGCATCGACTACTTTCCGACTCCAAGTACAACTCAGTATTTCACTTCTGTACGCTTTAATTAAGTATCCGCTCCTGTTTGAACGGCTGCGGTGCTGAGAACTGAAAGTGAAACTGGCTCACCCTCTGCCAAAACCGAGAAACGCAAACAGTAAACAATCTGCGAGTGCCTTTTAAAATTTCTCCTGCGCTCTGGCAACGAGCCGAAGGTGTTACCCGTAGGATGCACAGAGAAAGGCGTGGTTTAAAGCCAAGGGTTTCAGTCGACGTTGTCCCAGCAGCCGCTGTTGATGTTTATTAAAGAAGGCTTTGGAGGCGCCCCATGAGCTGGAAACTAAGGACGGAGAGCAGTAGAAGGCTACCGGCCCCTCAGCAGCAGAACCCTGGGGGAGGAGGCGAGCACCGGGCCTCCGCGCCCGGCCGCCACCACAGGCCAGGTCGTGGCCCCCGCCCGGCCTTCACGCCGAGGCGGTGACCGACCGCCCGGCCCTGCCCCGACACACTGAGTTAACCCCCTTCCAGTCGTGTATTGTGCTACACGGCACCGCTCCGCTCCCCGCGGGCCAGGGCGGGTCCCCCCGCGGCCATGGCCGCTACTCACCGCCTTTGGGTTTTCCCGTCTCCGGCCAAGCCCCGGC
>JAAGNO010011252.1:0-18811 GCA_033439905.1 Ceryle rudis
TATAAAATAAAATAAAATAAAATAAAATAAAATAAAATAAAATAAAATAAAAGTTCTGGAGCTTGCAATGTGTATGTTCAATATCATTTTAAAAGTTTGATATAGAAAACTGATATACTCACCATGGTTACAAGGCCACTGTAAAAAGCCTAAGTAAAAGGTGTTTGACAAAAGTAATGGGAATTTTCCACCCTTTAACCTTTATGTCTAAGTGCCTTTAAGTGATGTCTTTCATAGCTATTTCCAGCATGCATGACAAATAAGGCTTTAAATCTTAGGTAAATAGCAGAGAACCTTTTTCCCCTCAAATAAAACTGCTGCAATGCCACCATCTTCAAAGATGTGCATATATTTATTTTGACAAATTTTTAAGAACTGTGATCTATTTCTTAAACATGAGTATTGATGACATTCGTCACAGAAGTTTTCAGGAAAATCACAACAAATAGGCAGCAAATATTTTATGGTCTGCTTAAATTTAGGCAAGATGATGGCTGTGTCTCTGCAGGGCTGTATGAAAACACATCACAAAGAAGCCCTTAGATCAGAACAGAACACACTTCTGCAATTGTAAAGATGAAAAACTCCATGAAAGCCCTTGCCTTCGCTGACTACAAACAGGAGCATTCTTTTCTTTAGCTGGTCATAGGGTACTGTAGGATTAGCATAGTAATTTAGTAAGTCTCACCATATTCAAGAAGAGCCACACAAATTATTCAGGCTACCCTCTGCTGTTACCTTGGGATCCCCAGTCACTTTAAAAGAGACAGCTTTCAATAATTTTACCTTTGGAGTGCTTACTATTTTCTGATGTTTCTTGAATCTTTTTTTCCCATCCAGTACACTGCTGAAACCAGTCAGTCCCATAACCATTGCTAATTAATATGCTAAAGTTTACTGCTCCACTTTTTCTCTGAGCAGGCCTGTAAATCCAAATACATTAAGGAACACAATAGCATAAGTAAACAAAAACAGGAATTAGGTGGGAAAAAATTATTTTGCACAGAAAGGGCAATAGTCTTATAACAGAATTTATTTCTAAATAACTAAATATATATTCTACAGTAATCATCAAAGGAAAAAAATACCCAAAATACCAAAACCAAAAGCAAAACAAACAAAAAACCCAAACCAAAAGTGCGCAGCTATGCCAGATTCAGTAATATGTAATTTTACATGAGAATAGCCATCCATGCTATTGGAGTTCTACATATATAATACTTACAGTGTTCTGGTCCTAGAGACAAAAAAGTGAAAAAGGGAAATCACACAAAGAATGTGTAGAAAAAGAGGCTGACAATACCCATTCTCTGCTACACAAAGGTGAACTTTTGTCACAGATTTGCTCTTAAGTTCATTAGACCGTTTAATCACTTTGCATCATTACATATTTCTAAAATGTACTGGGATTACAGAGGACTGTGTAATCAATTAATACGAAGTACACAGAAATTCAGTCGTGCATGCAGCTGATGCGATATAATGACAACACAGGTGATGTAATAATTTGCTTGAAAGACCATTACCTTCCAGATGTTCATTACAGGTTTTTTTTCTGTGCCTGACCTTATATAGACTACAGTTCATGTGCTTTCTTAAAATGGTAGGCCTACTTGTGTCCCTGTAACCTATCCTTACAGAACTACCAATGTACATCATCATTTGCACCTGATCACTGTACTGAGAAAAAAACCAGACAATTAATTATAGAATAAAAGTGTGCTACGTGAAGACATGCAACTCTATGCTTAGTTTTCCTAAAGCAAAGTTATACTCCATAGCTTTCCTATACAAGCTCAAGTGCTGTTATTTTACTCATTTGCAAAACTATTTTAGCATCACACATGACAGCAAGTTTAGTAGCAGTAAGGATGTGCAAAGTCCATACACATATCCATCAATCTCTGCAATTTCACAAGGAGTAATATTACTTGAATACACAAATAGGGGCAGGCTTAGGAGTTTATAATGAATTTTACAGGCATACTACTTACACGGGTGGGAAGGAAAGCTTGTTTTTCCCACTAAATTCCTTGTTTGTAGACACATTCAGCATTCTGCTTGGATATTTAGGGTTTATAGCTGGGAGTTTTACCTGTGTTAGAGAAATCTTAAGTTAATAAAAAGAATCATGATAAAAATAACCAAGTAGTTTATATGATAATATAACCTTCACTTTTGAAGGTTATATTAAAGGCCTTAAACATCTTGAAATTTTAGTATCTTATCTATATTTCTGCATAAGTAAGAGTAGAGGAATATAAAGGAATAGCAAGAGATAAAACAGAACCTTAGTAATTCTAGATGAGATCAGCTGTTTGTTCAGTCTGTCGATCATGCAAAACGTGGTCTCCACAAGGTTTTCTCTCACTGACCACCTGGTCATAGAAAACCAGGTTGGTCAACCAGGACCTGCCTTTCATGAGCCCATGCTGGCTGGGCCTGATCCCCTGGTTGTCCTGCATATGTTGTGTGAGCTCACTTAAGATGAACCTCTCCATAATCTTCCCCGGTACTGAGGTCAGACTAACAGGCCTGTAGTTCTCTGGATTCTCCTTCTGGTAGATAGGCATCACATTGGCAAGCCTCCAGTCATCTAGGACCTCCCTTGTTAGCCAAGACTGTTGATAAATGATGAAGAGAGGCCTGGGGAGCTCCTCTGCACTCTCAGGTGGATCCCATCTGGCTCCATGGATTTATGAATGTCCAGGTGCCATAGCAGGTCATTAACTGCTTCCTCCTGGATTATAGGGAGGTTGTTCTGCTCTCCGTCCTTATCTCCCAGCTCAGCAGGCTGAATACGCTGGGGGTAGCTGGTGTGACTAATAAAGACAGAGGCAAAGGTGGCATTAAGTATAGCAGCCTGTTCCTCATACTTGGTAGCAATGTTTCCCCTTGAGCATCCAATAAAGGGTGGAGAATCTCCTTGGGTCTATTTTGTTGTTAAAGCATTTGTAAAAATCTTTTTTTATTATTTCTTTTGACAGTGGTCAGATAGAGTTCTAGCAGGACTTTTGCCTATCTGATGTTTGTTCTGCATGATCTAACAAGATCCCTGTAGTCTTTTTGAGTTGCCTGCTCCTTCTTCCAAAGAAGGTAAATTCTTTTTTTTCCTGAGTCCCAGTAAAAGTCCCTGTTCAGACAGGCTGATCATCTTCCCCATGAGTTCCGCCCCCCAGCACATGGGGACAGCTGCTCCTGTGCCTCTAGAACTTCCTTCTTGAAGAATACCCAGACTTCCTCGACCCCTTTGCCGTTCAGGACTGTCTCCCAAGAGACTCTCTCAATCAGTGTCCTGAACAGGCCAGTCTGCTCTCTGGAAGTCCATGGTAGTGGTTTTGCTGACTCCCCTCCTTAATTCACCCAGGATTGAGAGCCCTATCATTTCAGGCCTGAGATAGCCTCCAACCATCAAATCATTCACCAGTCCTTCTCTGTTACTAAACAGCAGACCTAGCAAGGTACCTCCCCTGGTAGGCTTACTTCCCAGCTATGCCTTGAAGTTATCTTCCACACACTCCAGGAACATCCTAGACTGTTTCCTCTCTGCTGTGTTGTATTTCCACCAGACATCCAGTAAATTGAATTCCTCAATGAGATCAAGGGCTGGTGGTTTTTGTGACTTCTGCCAGCTGCTTGCAGAATTCTTCATCTGCCTACATCCTGGTTGGGTGGTCTATAATAGACTCCCAACAGGATATCTGCCTTGTTGGCCCTTCCCCTCATCCTTACCCACAAGCACTCGACCTTATCATCACAGTCATTGAGCTCTGTACAATCAAAACACTCCCTAACATACAGAGCTATCCCACCACCTCTCCTTCCCTGACTATCCCTTATAAAGAGCTTATATCCAACATCCATTGCAGCACTCCAGTCATAAGAGTCATCCCACTATGTTTCTGTGATGGTGATTATGTCATAGCTGTCATGCTGCACAATGGCTCCCAGACATTTTCAACCCAACCCAGCTGGTCCATATGATGCACAGACAAAAGGATGCTTCCACCTGGGCTTGCAGTCCATCACTTTGCCATAAGCACAAAGGATGCATTCATGCACTGACCCGTCTTTGCTGCTTTGCAAAATTCCCAGAATAATGAGAATTGTCTCCGTGATTAAGGCATTAAGGAGCAACTACAGGATCCACCCAAGGCATGGAGAACCATATAATGGTCCCCCGATCTCCAGTCCTTCTCAATGCAGCAGCAACCATAATATAAGGAACAATGAAGATTCTAATACTTCAGAACAAAGTGGCATACAGGCTTAAAGCTGCAGAGCAAGGGCCCACTTGTGAACATTTTTTGCTAAACTGAGTTGAAGAGGTATCCTTAGAGGTTGAAATGTTTTTGCACTTGTCCCTAAGGACGTCCTTTGGGATTCATCTCCACGATTGCATCATGCATATCTCTTCTGAACAACTGCTTAGTCAGACTGGACTGAAAAATCTTTTCAGTATGTTGTCTCAATTATTGAGATAGTTTGCTGCTGCAGTATCATCACGAAGCTAAATGCATAAATTAAACATTCCTTAGAAATCTGGCTGTGGCGTTTTGGAATAAATCTCTTACGTTTCAACATACATGACACATGGTGAGAAAACTAAAATCAAGGTTGTTTGATAGGACTAGTTGTCTCACTTGAAGACTCTTCAGGAACGTACTCTTAAAGCATGGGATAGAAATCCCCTGTAAGAGGAGATACAAGACATATCTGTGAAAGAAGCACCATGTCATGTTTCAAGATATATGACATGCTTTTCAGGGTAGAAGGACAACTATTTCAGAGATGGTGGTGTGGATGTAGAGCTAAAGTTAGAGTCACAGAATCTGCCTTCTCAGGAACCTAATCTTTAAAAAAAAAAAAATAAAGTTTTGGTAGATTTAGTACCTTAGACAAAACTCAACTTCAGCTTCTATAAGAGCGGGGTAAATTATATATTAGGACCTCAGCAGATTTGGAATCTGAGATGAATATGTAATACATCTTCACTTTGTATTTGGTGATAAATAAAACACATGGAAACTTTCATTCACTTGATTGAATGAAACTAGGTCTTGATCAAACTCCACCCAAACAGAAATGGACCTCAGTATCACTTTGGCAGTCACCACATGGACTTGAATTACACTTTTAAGTTTGACTCTTAGATGACTGAAGATAATTGGGTTTTAAATAAGAGAGTGAGGGACAGCACTTCTCCATCCTAGTTCAATCCTTTAAGAGGCTCCATGGAAAGCTGAATTTCTATTTTCAGTGCCATAAATCTCTTGACTGAAGCTTCACCTACAAGTATCAGGCACATTACAGTTTACGCATATGTTGCTTGTTCGCCTGTTTCTGCAGATTAAGTAAACATTCCCAAGCCTATTCAGAAATGAGGTGTTCCAATTTACAAAAGCCATCATTCCGAATTTGCACTACTTACTCATCCCAGCAAAGCCTAAGGATTTTTTTTCCTAAACTGTCCAACATCTGCTCCTCTGTTCAACAAGGGAGGTACTGTACAAGTACATCAAATGTCTGTCCATATATACTCCAAAAACCTACAGTAAATGAGGCAATCAAGATTATGGAGGATATAAAAAAAACATAAGGCTCCAGCATCTAAAATGCAGAGAGGCGGGGAGGATGAAGGAAGAAGCATGGGAGACTGGTTTTCAGGACAAAATGCCAAGCTCATCACAGAAAGGTTTATTCTGGGCACAGCTTGTGCTATACTTAGTCTTGGATACATTTTCCATTGAAAGACATCTAGAGCAGTCTCTTTGGGGAATCTCTGATATTTTAAACCAAAGCAAACTCATTTTATGGACAGTCTTATGTACCTTCCTTCTTCTTTCTCTTCCTCCCCCAAGATCACTGAACAAGAATTCTCTTCACCCTTGAGTGAATTGCAGGGGAAATAAAGCATAAGAAGATAGAAACTAACTACTAGCTTTCATTCACACTTAAGTATATGCACCATATAATGTGATTGGAAATGGTCATTCTGGTTCTTATGCTATACCTGCGGTATTTAAAAGAAACATGGTTTTCTTCTCATTCTCCAACTGTAGTTTTGGTTTTTTTTTTTTCTGGAATACAAACACCTGAGTGGGCTACAGCTTCCCTTCCGTAAGAACCCACAGGCCCAGATAGAAGTGTCTTCACAAGCCCTACAAACAAAGCATCGTTCCAGAGTGTCTCTCCATTATACCTTCTTTTTCTCTGTTTTCTTTGTCCTCAGCATCCTGCTTCCAAACATTTTTCCTAAGAAGAGGGCCTTTGGATTTTGGTGTCTCATAACTATTATCATGATGGTCAGCAGCTTAAACTCTCTGTGACTCATATAATCAACCAGAGAGGAAACATAGCTCCTCCAGGCAAAGATTTAACACTTGTTTGTACAAGGGATAGATATCTTGCACTTTAGTACAAAAGTACTCTGAAGGGTGAAGAGAGAACCCAAGATGTTACACGGGGTCTAATCAGACTTGCTGTGGCTCATCAGTCACTGGGGGATTGGAGCAGTGTGAGTAGCAGTCAGGAACAGCATATGCTGCTGGAGAGAACTTCATTGACACAGGAGCATAGTGTTTCTGTTGGTCTCGAGAGAAAAAGACAAAAGCCACTACTTGTCCAATTTCTCATGCAGTTGCAAAAGTATTACCTTTGTTTCTTCGGGAAGAAGTGTTTACTTTATTCAGTAAGGAGCATTTGTCTCCCTTGATAAAACTGACAGTCAGAATCTTGCAGCAATTGCATTCCACTTGTACCTTGTTTATCTTGCTCTAAATGTTTTGACATGTTTCTACTGGTCTGTTAACTCATATTTCTGGATTTGTCACCCTGCTCTAAGCACGCATGCAAGCCATCTGCTCAAGTTCTTCAAGCTTCCTTCTTCAATAAAGAAAATAATGAAATTACAGATCACTTCGGTACAAGAACAGAATACGTACGGCACTGTAACAAATTCAATGTCATCACAAAAAGCAAAACACAACTTTATAAACCTCTAGCAAGTTTTCCAATGATACATTTTTGTGACGTCACTTTCACTAGACCACTCCTTAAACGGCTCAGGCATAAATTGTAAAGACCTCACCCATGCAGCTGAACTGTCACCATCTACTTAGATCAGATACAATGCAAAGCTACACATTTTGCTAAAAGGTACCTATATATAATATACTGCATGGATCTCTTGACAAGGTGACCTCTTACATCACATTTTCAATTGATAATTTTATCCATAGATTAATTTAAAATCTCTAGAGGATTCTTCCACAGTATCTGCAAGTACTTTCTACCCCCACAGTCACGCAAAGCCAAAGAAAACAAAGGAAAAACAAACAAGCAAGAGAGAGATGCTCACCAGGTTGGTCTCCTTGCTTTGCCAGCCTGATGTAAGCTGAATTGGTCCTTTTGATCCACTTCCTGCAGCACCCAGATGGCACTTCATGGGGAGTTTTGCAACATTACTAAGACCCTGAATCTGGGATGTTGGAGGAAGTGGGCTCTTCAAGGTAACCGACTTCTCTGGTCGTTTCAGTGGCATGTGGTCTTATTGTCCTGCAATAACGGAAAAGAAAATATTTATGGTAAAAGTTAACTGCTAGCATCCCTTTTTCAGAAAACTAACAAATTGAGCCTACCTGAAACTTAAGAGACATGCTACATTGCAGCTCAGAGACAGGAGACCAGGCCTGCTTATTCTGGGGGATACAGTACATGAAATTTCTACAGGATCAGAAGCAATGAGGGAAAAGTTTAGCTTCAGTTCAGGAAGAGCATTCAAGTCTTCATGTAAAGTGCTCTAGTACAGGGGATAATGTATGTTCATGGAGAAAACTATTTCCAAGGACAGCAAGAGGAGCAAGAGGCACAGAAGACAGCAGGAAACACCTAAGACTTTGGTTTCATTTCCTCCTCATGCATTAAAAAAGAACAAAGACAATACCTGTCCATTTGCAGGTCTATATTTGTAAACCAACCAAACTCAATCCCCAAACCTCCTACTTCCCCAAATAAAAAACCAAACCAAAACAAACCGCAACACCCTACCTCTCCATACATTACTTTCTCAACTTCTAGTGAGCAAAAAGAATCCCAGAACTGCTACAGTTGGAAAAGACCTTTAAAATCATCAAACAAGAAAATCATCAAGATAATGAATAAATCATAAATCCTCACTAACAGGAAAATGGAGTTGCAGACAAAGAAGAAAAAGACAGTCTAAGGAATTATGCCATTAAAGGTGCACAGGACACTGACTGAAGTGACTCCAAGTGCAGCAAAAGCCATTTCCTAGGTATAAAGAAACTACCTTAAGGCAGACAGCCTATTAAGGAGCTCTTTGGTACACACTAATGTTAGTTGTGCTGAAAATCTGCTCTAAGAAATAATAACAGAAAGTACTTGCTCTCCTTGGTATTGGGGCAAAGAATGATTAGACCATGCTTGCTGTAACTTCACTAATTGGTCTATGAGAAACTGCATGACCTAATTATCCCAAATGTTCTCCTTTTTTTCACTTTGCTGGGTTTCAACTATCTTGGATCTTGTCAAAAAAAGTTGGGCAAAACTTTGATCTAGCAGCTTAAAATATCTGTAACAGCTAGAGTAGATAAAGCTAGCAGCTTAAACAGTAATGTCTAGAGTAGACAAATGCTATAGATTGTGGTATATGAACTTCAATCATATTACAACATGTTGAATAGCTAACTACAGAACTGGCTGAAACTCACCTAAAAAGATGTGATATTGCATAAGATGACCACTTAGCAACCACTTAGTAATTACACAGCAAACAAATTAAGCCAGTAAAAAGCAAGAAAAAAACCCAGAACTTAATATTACTATTGGTCTTGTAAGGGTATAATTGCCCAGGCATTTCTTTGGTCACAGTCCCTCTTTGGAGGCACCCAACTCAAGTTGTTAATACAAAGTACTTTCATCAAAGAATCTCGCTTTTGGAAACCTGGAGTCAAACCCTGTTACAAGGTCTGACAGCCATAATTTCCAGAATAACCTCTACTGTGTGCCATAGCTTGATTAAAAAACAAAATCAAAATTTCCTCTACAAGGGATGAGCAACCCCAATCAAACACGCTGAGCTCCACTGGGCTTCACCTGGCAGGCACCGTGTTTCAGAGTGCTTTTTTCCACCTGACATCTGACCCCCCAGTAGAAGACCCCTGCAAAAAGAGGAAATGCCATCATTCAGAGTGCAGGAGGGCACCCGGTAAAATGACTTGGGGATGGCAAAGGTACTCAGAGCTCAGCCAGTGCTTGAAGTAACTCAGGTGGGAACCAGAGAGTGAAGAAACCATGACGATGGCACCCTCCCAGCAGCGCGAAGCAAAGGCCAGCGATCAGCTCCACGTTCCCTCACCAAGATCTTCCCAGAGTCCATCTAAACGGCAAAGCTCTTTGCCTCGCGCTGATAAAAAAAAAAAACCAACCGCTCCTTCTCTCCGACTTGGCTTCAGCAACCGTTTGAAGCAGTAGAGATGGGCTGGTACACGGACACCGGCAGCTCGAGCCCAAGCTGCACTTGCCTGCGGAGGCAAAGCGGGGGGGGGGACTGGGGTAAGCAAACCGGGGGATGCTGCGCAGATCCGCGGTGGCAGCACCTCACCGTGCCGTGAGCTTCCCCCCCACAGCGGCGGGCCGCGCTGCCCGACGGAGAACGAAAGCCTACTCAGCGGCGAGCCGGCACCTCTCCCTGCGCGGCAGCACCGAGCAGCATCACCAGAAAGCGACCGCGACCACCTCGTCTGTTGAAGCCAGCGAGAGGAACCTGCGAAGCGGATGCAGCCGCCGACGGCTCCTTCGCCTGCCCGCCCCGCAGATGAGGGCGCATCGCGCCGTCCCCGGAGCGCGGCTGGGACGCCGCGGCGCAGCCAACGCTGCCGCGGCGGACGCCCACCTTGTGCCGCCCCTTCCGCTGAAAGCCGCGGGGGAGCCTCGGGGTGGAGCAGGGCTCAAGCCGGAGGCAGAGCGGCACAGCCCGGCTAACACCCCCTTCCTCCGCTCCAGCTCCTCACAGCAGCCGCCTGGCCCGGGTAGAGGCGGAAGCCGTACAGCACCGTCCCCGCCCAAAGAGGGACGCCCGCCGACTGCCCGTTGCCCGCGGTACCGCCTCCCTCCTTCCCGCCCCGCTCCGCTCCCGAGGCGCGGGCCGCACACAGAACCGCTTCCCGGCCGCGCCGCCGCCAGCGCCGCCCGTCCCCACGGTAACCGGGGCGATGCCTCGGGCCGCTCCGCTCCGCCCAGTCACGGCCATCTCCCGCCCCGTGGCTGCGGCCCTGGGCTGCCTCGGTTTCCCTTACGACCCCAGGCGGGAGGCCGTCCTTGTTTCTTCTGTTGGCGGTGGATTTGACTGGTGTTCCTTCAGGAACCTGGTCAGCTCCTCACCAGTGGTCTGCCTTAGGAAAGACATCACAAGAGCCTCGGACGGGTGCAAGAAGTTTTCTAGTAGGACAAAAGGGGCTTGTTTATTCCCGAAGAAGCGTTCGCTGTCAGCCTTTACCAGAGCGTCCCAGGACAGCGAGGAGGAGTTTCCGTCTCGCAGAGCGGTGTGTGCTGTTCCTCGGCTGGTCGGGCTGTAGGGCTGCACTGCAGGGCACAGCCACCTGGGGGTTGCTTTGGAGCTTCCCCGGTTCCCCGTGGATTTCCAGCCGTGCCCCTGCATCCCACTTTCCCGTCTGCATTTGTGCCAAGGAAAGAGACAGTGACGGGTCGGTGGGTTCTTACTGAAGGGAAGATGCAGTCCACACAAGCTTCTGTAGTTTCATGTTTTATATTTTATATTGCAGTTAACAAGTGAGAAGGAATCTTCGTTTAAGTGCTACAGGCGTAGCATAGGAACTAGGATAGTCTCATGGTGTGCCACACACTCAAGTGTAGTTTCTCTCTTCCTAGGCTTTACTTCCCATGCAATTCACAGTTCTCAGTGAATAGGATTCTTAGTTCGGTGGTCCCAACCTGTCCATGGGAGGTGGGCAGTGGACATGTTTTGTGGTGTGGGTACTGGCATGGGTGCCCTGCCTGCAGGTGTCCTCACACTCGACTCTGTGTTTCCCATACCTTAGCGAGCAGCCAGCTTTCAGCCTGATGCAACCTGGACAATGCTGAGAAACTAAAGAGGCAACTGTGTCTGCCAGTGCTGTGGTTTTCAAGGGCTATAGGAAGCCAGGGCAACAGTAGAGCTGAAGGACTGGGCACAAATGGGCACAAACTGGAATACAAGAGGTTCCATCTAAATATGAGGAAAAACTTCTTTACTGTGAGGGTGATGAAGCACTGGGACAGGCTGCCCAGGGAGGTTGTGGAGTCTCCTCCTGTGGAGATATTCCAAACCCACCTGGATGCAATCCTGTGTAATGTGCTCTAGGCAAACCTGCTTTGGGCAGGGGTTGGACTGCGTGATCTCTAGAGGTCTCTTCCAACTCCAGTGATTCTGTGATTCTGTGATCACCATGTTCCAGTACTTGAAGAGTGGCCACAAAGAAGATGGAGACTCCCTTTTTACAAGGAGTTACATGGAAAACACAAAGGGTAATGGGCCCAAGTTACTCCTGGGGAGATTCTGATTGGACACAAAAGGAAAATTTTTCACAAAGAGAACAGTCAGCCATTAGAATTACCTCCCCGGGCAAGTGATAGTTTCCCCAATACTGGACACTTTTAAGATTCAGCTGAACAGGGTGCTGGGCCTTCTTGTCTAGACTGTGCTTTTGCCAAGAAAGGTTGGGCCAGATGATCCTTGAGGTCCCTTCCACCCTGGTATTCTATGATGTATACCAGATTCAGATAGGGAATGATTTGCTTCCACCTGTCAGGAACTTCACTACATAAATTTAGTCCCTTAATGTATGCTTTAAACAGCCTGACTATTCATGCTGTATTGTCTAAAGAGCCAGAAACATTGAAATTACCACAGGAGGTCACTATTGTGCAGGGTATATCTGGCAGAGTGATGAGCACAGTCATTCCACTTTTGAAAAGATGCTTTTAGCAGCCTACAAAGCACTGGCAGTGACCCAGGGAAGGAGCATAAAATTACATTGCCAATACCTATTTTTAAACCCGTGTTTGCTGGTAAACCAGTAACTTTAGGTGTAGCTTATAAGACCCCTCTACATAGGTAAGTACTGTATACCTATCATCATGAAACTGTACATGGCTTAACTAAGGAGAATAAAGTTACTGAAATTGCGGAGTGTACAGGAATGCCCATTGAATACACGGAGCCACCTTGCTCTTCTATCCAGGATGCTCCTGAATTCAACCCCTGTTAACCAAATGGTGTCTGGTTTACTGTCAGGAGTGCTTGTGAAAAACAGGGTAAATGGCAAGGAATGGCTGCTGCTGGTTTTGAGGCCAAGGAACCTGTAGTGACTGAGCGAACAAAATGTTTTGCTCAATTAGCAGAGCTTTGTGCCATAGTATTAGCTCACAGAAATGGTGCACAAGCCATATACACTGATTCCTATGCTGCATGGCCTAATGCTACACAATGGCTAAGAAATCAGGCAAATTTCCCATATATCTCAATATATAGGGATGAAAATATTGGGAGCAAGTATAAGATATTGCCAACTGTCAGGGTGATATCAGGTGAGAACTCAGCGCCCATTGCTTGGAAAACCCTGGGTTACTTTGCAGTGCTTTTGAGGGAAAGAACATAGGAAACTGCAGAATGGATGGGAGTGAAATTTATCATTACTGAGGCTTGGATACAGTCCAAGACGTAAGTCATCTTTCTTACTCCCTAGGAACCACTGACCTCCTGGACAAAGGAGTTAAAGATGTCATTTGACCTGCACACTATGGAAAGTGTTCATCCACCAAGTACACTAAATATTTCCTGAAACTTTGTTAACACTCCCTGTGGTGAGGTGTTATCACCAGAGAGAATGTTGACAATATCTAGAAAGTCAGAATCCTTCATATATCAAACAATTCTGACCCTTGTGTTGGGATCTCTAGGATGCTATTATATATAAATGTTGATGAACTATGCAATAATCAAGCAAACCCACAGATGACGGTAACCTCTTCCATGACATGGAAAGTGAAGACCAATATATTCAAAACCCACCAGTCGGGTGGCAAAGACCTGAGTATCCACCTGACTGCCCATAACAAGCTTAAATTTACTTAAATATCTGTACCTGGGAACTGGACTTGGATGGAGAAACTAATATATTATAAAGGAGACATAACCCACCAAAACACTACTAAAAGTCCTGTTCAGTTTTTCCTCTTACACAAATGTATACATGCAAAAATATAAGGTAACACAACAAGGAATGGTGATGCCTTCTGGGAATGGAACCATTAAAATTCCTTGTAGGAGTCTGCAAGCCATTTAACCATCAATTTGAAATTTCCCTCATTTCCACTACCACTACTACACCAGTAATAGTTACCCAGAGAACTGCAGCTTTTCCTTATGTATTTGAATTTTATGTTTGGATTTGATGGCACAGCATTAGCAAAGGTATATTCATGTTGCTTGCAATGGGCAGTACCTATATATGAACAGTGGTGCAAGTCTCATTGGAAAACCTGCACAGTTACCAATTTTTCTAGGGGATATGGAACAATTGGATTGGGCACAGGAGCACTGGATTCTCATGAGTAATAAAGTGTCTAGGTTAGGAACATTAAACAAACAAGCTATAATTGGTCAGACCATGAAACTACTGATACCCTGACCAGTAGTCTAAACCTTTGGAAAAAAACTCCAGAAGCTTTTCAAGGAAATGCATGCTGGTGTTCACAAATGTGTTTCTAACGCCAGCTGTGCCATTGCCTGTGTTACCATGCAGACCTTTATTATAAATTAATATGAATAACAAGCCAATTGAATCCATAGTGGGCATCCTGCTATTTTAGGCACCTTATTACTGGGTTAGTGCCATCATTGTAAAATCCGTTTTATCAAAGCTTGAGAGTAGCAAGCAAAAGTAGTCTGCTGGGTGGATCTATTTATTAACGCATCACAAATAGGGAAAATAAAGAAGAATCCATTTATCAATGCACCCCTTTCCACATTATTGTAGCTAATAAAATATCGTTGCAAGTTCAAGGGACCAAATTACAGGGATAGCAAAGGTAACCTAATCAATACTCATGGATGTAAAATAGGGAAACCATGAACAGTACTGTCTTGGACATTCAGTAACACAGGACCTTTGTATGAGTTATATGACCTCAGGTACCTGCTATTTATACCAAATGTATGGTAACTGCATGGATTTACTTAAATGGTATAGGTACTGGTGTTGCTTTGTGATGTTCTGTGTCATGACAGAATGGCTTCATAGAAAACAGCTAATTCACATTGACGCTGTTGGAATATTGGCATACAACTTGGACAGGACCCTTAAGACCAAGATGGGACATGGTACATCTCAAACTGAAGGACTGGGAATTTTAATCACCAAATATAGAAAAGCAATTGCTTATGAAACACAGATGACTACTACTATCAGGTGTGATACTGACCAGATTGTCAAGACTGCAACAGGAACTGAACAGACTGTTAGACATCATTGGTATGACATTTTTGTGGGTTACACACCATCTGCAACTGTTATACTGCATCTTATGTTGCATCTTACGATCATTGTGTTGTAGTTCTGTGGTTTATTTGCTTCCTATTAGTATGTTTATATATCCAGATTTTTTTACTAACATCACCATGCTGAAAGTATGATACCTAGTAACAAACTGTAATGGTAAGACTTCCATGAAAGGGCTCAAAGTTTTCCCCTTCTCTCACCCTCAGTGAGGCAAGAAGAGTAACAGGCCTCCACTCACTGAGGCATGGGATTTACTAGACTTTTGGCCCATACCATGTGGTGGAGTGTGGGTGTTCACTTGACTCCTGCACAGGTTTTGACCTTAACACGTGGCTCATGCTAAAGTCTGAGGTATGGTGGGAGCAGCACCATTAAGCTAAAGTAAGAGCAGCTTCTACACTGGATGAGAGAGTGAATTTGTGAGCTAGTAGCTTTCTGAGTTAATGAATTTGAGCATTAATGAAGGCATGAATTAAGGAATTATCAAGTTAGACTAGTCTGTTGAAAGGGGACTGAGCCCTTATTTGATTTTTACCTAAGGAGGTAAATAAATAAAGATTGGTACACAGAGTACGTTGTAATTTAAATTTGAGAGATCTAAATGAACTGTGATGTGTGTGTTGTTCAGAATCTGCTATGTGACATCGCTGACACTCCATTGCCTGTTTGTTCATTTGTCAAGGGAAGGGTTTTCATGCAATTGGTCTCTGTTCCATAAGCATTACTTACCTACAACAGGACAGAAGTGTTTATAGGGAGCTGACACCTCTAACAGTACTATGAAAATTGTAATTGTATGTTGGCAATAAAAGAAAATTTATTTCTAGTTTTGTCAAGCTCCGATGACAAGCTATGGCTTGCTTTCTCCTATGTATACTCCCATAACATTAAACATAGTAATTTATTAGTGCAGGGAGAAGAGATGAGAGGAATAGAAGAGCTTTGCATTTCTTAACTTCATTCCTATTTTTGTTCTGGGTGGCTTACTGAGATACCAGCTTTCACCAAACAAAAAAAAAATTCCTTCCCCTGAGAGACTGGAGTCTTGCCATCCTATTGCTTCTTGCTTGACAAGTGTATATTAACTTAAATGGTTTGTTTCATCTGCTCCTTCTGGTGCCTTTGTATTCATACCAAGTGATGATTAAGGAAGGTCTCTCTTTTCTTCCAGCTTTAGCAGTCACGATCACAGACATACTGTATGGTAATAAGGTATATAATTTCTACACATCGTTTTTTTTTCTCCTACCAAAAGAATGATATAGTCATCTGAAACCCGAGATATCTTAATAGAAACACTACAGAAAAGCATTTTCAAAGTCTTAATTTCCCATAAATGGATCTCTTTTTTTTTTTTTTTTCCTGTGGTAGCCTAAGGCATTCAAATTTCATGTTTCTCCTTTCTATAAAATGCACTGTATAAAAAGTCAGGTGAATGAAAGCATGTCAGTTTTCCATGCAGCATAATTTTCCTGTGTGATATTATATAATTTAGCAAATTATTTGCAAAAAGTGGGGTTTTTTCTTAGAATTAAAGCTACAGTGTAATTGAAGTTTATGCTAGGAAGCAGTTCACTTCTGAACCTGTTACTGTGCACCAACTTTTCTTCACAGTGTTCCTCACCAGAGTAAACAGCACAGCCTTACTGAACACCCACTGAGAGTGGACCATGGTTTGAAATATCTGCAACAGCCCTTATGGCTGTTTTTATATCAATAAATTAAACCATATGAAAGAGTGACCCTGGAACCTATTAACTGGCATTACTTGGGTCCACACTCTGCTAACTGTAACTAACATTAGCAATTTATTCATATGATAGCATTTCCCTTCCTGTGGCTTGGAAGTTATCACTGTCCATTTCCCATTCCCCACAACGGGAAGGTCACAGCATTTCAGCGTGCTGCCTGTGATGCCATACCCTCATGCTGTCCCTGAGGCTATGCCAATCTCACCCACAGCATTATGATGAAAAAATGGCACTCTTGGGGCAAGTGAAGCAACAACTTGATTCTTTACACGCTCTTCTCATGCAAGAAATGGTTGACAGCTAAAAAGGAGCCACCCGTAGATTTGAGGAAATGGCAGCCCTCATAGCCACCGACGAGGTGCCTAGGACTGTGTGATTTTGTGCAAATTCAGTACTCGTGTTAAAAAGAGCCTCATAGTCTCAGAATGAGTGTTAGTCCAGTCAAGCATGCAAAAAGTGGGCAAGTTGCACTTGGCAAAATGCTTCAGTCATGGGTGAGTTATGTGGGGCAGCAACCTCCACCATGGCTTTGCCTATCATGGGTTTGGTGACCAGGAGACACCAGGGGTCAGAAGACTCCAAAGTAAAAGACAGTGGCACAACACTGCACACCAGCTCTCCTTCCTTGCTCATAGATAGCCATCTCCATCTCAGATACAGCCCTCCCTGTGTGAACACTGTTTACGTCGATCAAGTCATGTCAAGTGTGGTCCCCCAGAAGAGACTCTTGGTGCCTCTTTGTGAAGAGGGCTACAGATGTTAAGGGTTTCCATCCTGCACACTGCCTGCCATGGGCTCAGATGCTGAGGCCTGGCTGTTGCTGCTTCTGCTGTGTGGTTGAGCTCCTGAACTTAAGGTCTGAGCTGGGCCATGTGGAGCCCACAGGGAGGGGAGAGTTGCCCCTGAGGAGTTGTGGGTGGGTGTCTGATTCAAACATCATCAGTGGTTGAGCCAGCAGGGAGTGACAATCTGTTGTATCATGGGCCCAACATCACCGAGGTGAGACCTGCACGAGTATCTGTAACCAGTGTGGGGTTATATTCTGTGAACATTAACTTGCAGATGGGACTTAGTCGTTTTGTTGGAAATATGGGACAGAGAACTTACGTGCTGAAGCATCTTACACAGATCATGGGTTTTGCCATCCAGCAGCAGTTCCAGTCCAAGCTGTCACTTAAGAGAGTAATTGCTTGATTTTATAGACAGTGCTCTGTGTGCTTCTGTGCTTCCGTGCTTCTCTGTTCTGTGATGGGATCATCATCATCATCTGGCTGGCCAGGTGCCTGGGACCTTCAAGGCTGGTAAGGAGGGGAGTAGTGAGTCTGGTGCCCAGGAACCTTGAGGCTGATAGGGAGGCAAAGAAGAAATCTGTCTGGTGCACAGGACCTTCAGAGATGGATAAGGAGGGGGAAGGGGACTGACACATGACCATCTTGGTCACAGAGAATGGCCATTTGCTCTATAAAATGGCATTAGTTATGCCAACCGTACTATTAGGGGTCAGGAACAGGGGGTACTGGTCACAAAAGTCTGTACCACTTTACAAAAGAGATTTGGAAGTAATTAAGCTCCCTACCATAAGCACCTCTCACACTGCAAAAAATGTGGTCAGACACATTTTTCAGATCATCCTGGACAAGTTGAAATGCTAACAGGGCAGGAAGACTGTGGCTGGTCTTCATTCAAAGAAAAGGCTTTAACAGAAATAAACACATCAACTTCCCAGAGGCAAGGCCTGCCCCAAGCCCTTGATAGAAAAATGAAGGGTGGCATGGGACAGCAGCCTCATCAGGACAAGAGGAAGAAAAGAACAAGCTGTGCCAAGCGGTGCAAAAGAAATGGAAAACCCAGAAAAAGGTGGCCTTTTCAATTCCTCACTTCAGGTAGTATTTTCCCCATAAAGCAAACCACAACCTACCATCAAGGAGTAAGAAAAGTGGGAAAGAAGGGGTGATTCTCACACTGGTGAGAATCTCACCATTTTGAGAACCTGCCATAACAAGAGTGTTAGGTTTTGCCAGTGCCAGGCCATGGCCCCATCAGCATGAGAGTAATAGCATGAGAAAAACAAGGAAGGAACTGTGCAGAAAGCTGCATGGAGGGTTACACAGCTCCGAATGTCAAGAAGGCTACAGACTTGCAGACCATAGCAATACAAATCATGCAGGGACCTAAGGCATCATGCATCAGGTCCAGCTGATTGTGAGAGATGCTGCAGGCCTGTGGTGAAATGGCTATAGGCTCTAATTTCAAACAGCTGGACTGATTTATAATTCTAGAAGTGATTTATAAGCCAGAGATGTAGCTCCTTCTCCTGCCACTTAATCACGTTTGTTTCTCTGCTACAGCCATGTCATGCTGTACACACCTTTCTTTTCTTTTCTTTTTCTTTTCTTTTCTTTTTTCTTTTCTTTTCTTTTCTTTTCTTTTTTTTTTTTTTTTTTTTTTTTTTTTTTTTTTTTTTTTTTTTTTTTTTTT
>JAAGNO010011253.1:0-43878 GCA_033439905.1 Ceryle rudis
CAGGAAGTTATCATCAAGGCACTCCAGGAGCCTCCTTGACTGCCTACTGCTGTCTGTGTTACTTTTCCAGCAAGTGTTGGGGTGATTGAAGTCCCCCAGCAGGATGCGAGCCTCCTGTAGCTGGAGTAGGAATGCTTTGTCAATAGTTTCTCCTTGATCAGGAGGCCTATAGTAGACTCCGACCACGAGGTTCCCCTTGTTGCCTTGGTCCCTAATTCCTACCCATGGGCTTTTGACTTGCTCGTGGCTATTCTTTAGGGAAATCTCCTCGCATTCAATCCATTTCTTATCATAGAGGGCAATGCCTCCATCCCTCCTTCCCCTCCTGTCCCTTCTGAACAGCTTGTCGCCATCGATAGCCACACTCCAGTTGTAGGATTTGTCCCACCAGGTTTCAGTAATGGCCACCGTGTCATAGCCTTCCAGCAGCACAGTAGCTTCCAACTCTTCCTGTTTGTTGCCCATGCTATGTGCGTTCATATAGAGGCACTTCAGCTGGGCAGTTGGCTGTGTCCCCTCTCCAGAGAAACACCCATTAATTCCCTTGAGGTGTTTCCCTGATGTTTCCCTGTTGGCTGTTACTATCCCAGGAGCCCCTGGCTCATCTCCATCAGATTCTGACTGTGCTGCTGTGTCCCCAGCATGCTGCAGGGTAATGAGCTGAAGTTCCTTAGTAGCCCCCCATCCCTCCAACACTGGTGTGTCGTCCCTCATCTTGTGACACAAAGGCCTGATGGTATCATTATTCCCTTCCTCCTTCACATCTACTTGATAATTCCCACATTCTACTGCGAGTCCAAGCTCATTGAGAGCTCTTGCATCTTCCCTTTCACATGGCTCATTGTCTCCTGCTTCCCCTGAAATAGCAGTGGAGATGGCACACTGCCCCACAGACGTCCCCAGCTTGTTTCCAGCAAGCTGGGTTTTTCCCCTTTCCCCCTTCAAATCTAGTTCAAAGCTCGGTCAATGAGCCCAGCCAATTCTTGTGATAAAATCCTTCTCCCCCTTTGAGAGAGACGCACCCCATCTGCTGCCAGCAGGCCTGGCCTCATGTAAATTGACCCATGGTCAAGAAACCCAAAGTCCTGCTGGTGGCACCAGGTACGAAGCCATGAATTGATCTGGTTGGTCCTCCTCAGTCTTTCTGGGTTGGTCCCAGAGACTGAGGGGATAGAAGAGAACACCACCTGTGCTCCCACTCCCTTGACCAGTTGACCCAAGGCCCTGAAGTCTCTCTTGACAGCCCTCAGTTTTCTTCTTTCAAGGTCATTGTTGCCTATCTGGAAGGTCAATGATGGATCATAATCTGTAGGCTGTACCAGGGTAGGAAGCCCTAGAAGTGGGTCAGGTCTGCATATGGGGCCTTCAGTTCTCTTCAGAAGGGAGTTGCCTAGAACAATGATTATTCTCTTTTTTGGTTGGTTTGTTTGTTTGTTTGGGGTTTTTCTTGGCATTTTTTTTGTAGATGATGTTTGGATGCTGGGCTTGGGCTTCCTTAGTTTTGGGCATCAAACCTGTTCTGCAAGGGCACCTGAGAGGTTGGGGGAATAACTGAGGCAACACGCCTGCCTTGCCAGGCAGGAACTTGTTGCCATTGCCCCCTGTCAAGGGGGTGGGGTAGGGTGGGCAATGCGGTAGTTTGCTCGCTGCCCTGACCATAGATCTGCCTCCATGTCCTCTTTTCCTTTAGGTTTCTGCTTTCAGTCTGACAGGTACAGGATGTAGGGGGTACCTGACCCTCGGTAATTTTTAATGGGTGTTCCCTTTTCAGCCTCAGGGCAGACAGAGTTTGGCTCCCCCAGTCTCTCTGATGCTCCTAAGCCTTTCGACTTCAGCTTGCAGCCTTTCAACTTCACCCTGCAGCTGTGCTGTCGGCTGAGCAGATCATCAGCCTGCTCACACCAGCCACAGCTCCCTGCTACCAGGGAGGGGCTGAGGCATTCCTTGCAGCCTGCGACCTGAACCATCATGTTCTTCTGTGGGAGCTGTCTGAGTTCCCACCTCTATGCTGTTCGGTGTCAGGAGCACAGCCTTCTTTTGCGCATAGAGACCGTTGTTGTAGGACTGTGCTAGTACTGAGTTGTTGTTGGGTTGTTGTGGTGGTTTGGTTTGGTTTTTGTTCTTTTTTTTGGTTGGTTTTTTTTTTTTAAATTCTATTTTATTTGTTTGTGGTTTTAATTTGATTTCTCTTCCTTCTTAGCGTACAGACCTATCCAACCACTGCCAATGTTTGTGTCAGGCTGCTGCACTCAGCAGCCCAGCTCCCACGCGTGAGGTGCTGGAGGTGTTCTGCCAAGACGGCTGTAGCTGTCCCATTGCCTGCGATCTGGCTGTGTTCCTCAGGCTGTGCTATTTCAACCCTGAAAGCATAGGGAGTTTCTGGTTAGATAAATAAAAATTCTTTCAGCAGCTACAGAAGACCTTTCCAACCAAGGAGTCAGAATACTTTAGCACGCTATCATGGCCATTATGTTTAAAAAACTTTTTTGTGATTTTTCTCCTCCCAGAGGTCACTCTGTGTTTGGATTTCAGGACCCTTTAGCTTTGCATGGTCTGAAATGTTTTAAGGGAACCCGGTCTTAAAAAAGCATGTCTAGATATATAATGCCAATCTACTTAGATAGACAGCAGTTCTGAGAGAGAGAACACTGTTGTTTGGTCATCTATTATGGTATAGATTTTGCCATCACTTTTCTATCTCTATTTTGAAGTCTTTGTCACAGTGAAGGAGCTGTTTACTGTACGTGTATCCATATATGATATTAGGGACAAATGGGAAACAGAGAGATGTCATACAATTATTTTGAAGCTTGCCAAAGATCTTTATCCTGCAAAGCACTTAACAAAAAATTAATCTTTTCTGACATGACTAGTTTTGTCATGAAGTAAATGAAACTTGTTTGGCTTTAGGTTTTAAAACTAAAATTGGAATATTTTTTCTCCTTTCCTACATAGCAACTGAAATCAATTTGAATGTTACTAGGCAAACTGCCTAGACCCCCTGTTCATTCTCACTATTACCACTTCAACCTTTCCTGGAAGTACCTTTAGTTAACTGAAATGCAAGTTATTCTGAATAACTGAGAGAACAGAATAAACAGTCACACGCGTCTTTTTCTCCTTCTCTTCCGGTATACTGAGGTGGTAATATTTTTACATTTACTTATCTGAAGACTACGCTCTGCTGCACTACCCTTTCAGTGAAAACTGAAAATTTGGACTTGGCTATTGTTAGAGAAGACTTTAGTTAGTTTATTTTTCAGACCATTTTAAGGAATCAGTGAAGAAGAACAGATTTTTTTTTTTTTTTCCAGGTGAACAGCATGCTAATTTTTTTCTAGGTTTTAAGGTACTACAGATTTTAACTTTGTAACTATACTGGAATTAAACAAAGAAGGGCATGCAATAAAATAGCTTAATTGTTCCACATTTTCAGGCAGTAGGCTTGATCACATGTTTGTGTATTACCTACTGTCTTTAATAGTCACTAGCTGGAGGAGAGATGTATGTGTTTTATAAGCCACCTGTACAAATGCAAGGCTATTAAATTGCCTTCTGCTGAGAGTATGTCACATTTAGATTCAAAAAACAAGGAGTATAGTTTGAAATGGATTCTTCATCCATGTAGTAGAACTCTGCTGTTTTGCAATACCAGGTAAGGCTCTCACAGCAAACCCTCCTGTGACAAGCTTTGGAGCCCAGGAGTGCCTCAGAGAGACTGAACTCAGGTGGAACTGAGGGTTGGGAGGTGTAGAGGAGCAAGAGTCCTTTTTTGCCCTTTCTCCGCTTTGCGGGGGGAGGAACGTGGTGGGAGGCGAAAATCAGCTTCTCCTTATCCTATAGGAATTTGCAATGCTTATTGAATTTTCATTACAAAGCCTGGTCCTAGAATTAAAAGTAGATGCATCTCTGAATCTGGCTAGAGTCCTAGTAATTTTGCTAAAAGTCAGCAGTAATATATGGCTCCAGCTACCTGCCTGCTCCCTCAGCTTCAACAGTCAAGCATTTGGCTTTTCCTTAAAATATCTCAAGACAGTGGTTTTAGTATTGGTTACATTAATCAGCAGTTAACTTTCTCCTGTGCTCTAGCAAATCCTGAGTCTACAGTTTTGTATAATAAAGTAATGTAGAAAGTCTGGGAAGATGAGGAATTTTTACTTTTACAGAAACAATGTACATTCTTTTGCTTATGTATTTTTTAAAAAATAGATATCACTATTTGTAATTATATACATAATGAATGTTATAAAGAAATTTAAATAGGGAGCACATTCTTTTATGGTTATTACAGTTATATTTTCTGCTGAAAATCAGCCATCTACAGTGTGCTGCAAATGGATTTGCAAGACTCACTACTGGTAATCAGTGAGGAGAAAAAACAATCTAATAATTTGACTTTACAGCCTTTAGTAGTGAGCTATATCTAACTAATGGCTTGGATGGTGACCATGAGAGAAGTGAGGTGGGAATTATTTTCACTGCCACCATTGGCTTTGCCCTGAGGCTAACATTAGGGGGGGGTTGTGTATAATCTGATATAAAACACAGAACCAGAGAAGTTACAGAAGTGGTGAGTTCAAGGAGTAGAACATGTTATATTCTAGATTACTGCAAAAAGGCTCACACGAATTAGGAAGCCAAAACAAATCAAGCACATTAAAGTACTTCAAGAGTAACAGAAGTTTTCATCAGGATCGCAGAATGCTCTTGAATAAGATAGGGTGAATTTAATGAGTCACTTCAAGGAGTAATGCGATAGTTCCATCCTGAAAGTGTATGGAGATTAATTCAGAATCTGGAATTACACCAGAGTTGTAGGAATTAGCAATCAGCTGCATAAAAAAGAATCAATCTGCAGTAGATGAAGAGACCGTTAGTTCTTTGAAAATGTCTGGTATCTAAGATGACTGTTAACAAGGGGAGTTTAGTATAAGAGAAATGAGGTGGGTTTTTTTTTTTGTGAACAGAAGAAAATGAAGTCTAGTTTCCCACATTTTTTTTTTCATCTTAAATCCTTTGCATGTCTCTATTTCAAACACTCTTGACGTGTGCACTGTCCTTGTATTGCAGCCTCCTTTTTCCATTCCCTCCAATACAGCCAGTCCACCCCACACTTCCCCTCAGGAACCTGCTCATGTCCCCAGTGTTCCCTCTCCTTTGTGGTCCTGACAGCATCCTGACTCCTCCTGCACTTCTTTCCAGTGTTACGGTTGGTCACCACAGTGAAAAGCTACCTGTGGATCAGGTAGCTGCTTCTGACAAAGATGAACTCTCCTGTCTGTCCTTTGACAGGCTCCAAGAAGGTTTCTTTCCTATACTCAGATTTCAAGCTTGGCTAAAACTGATCAGGGAGGTGCTAAAAATATAGTATCTGTGAAAGAACCATAGCTCAAGAGCATCTGGTGTCACTGGACCAAATACTTGCCTCTCCTTTTTTCTAGGGGAACCACTGGTTCCTGTTGCTGGGTCCAAGCAGCATGTCAAACCTGGAAAGGCACAAAACAAAACAAAATATGAAAAAAGCAAGTCCAAGCTCCAGCAACTTGGCACCCCCTGTCACCAGGACCACCATGCTACCAGCTTGCTGGGACTCAAACCGCAACAGGAGATGCCCAGGACTGCAATTCGATTGTGCTGACTGGCAGTTTAAAACTGTTACAGGCTCTCATACTTTAAAAAAACATCACTGTCACTGCTTTATGTTGAAGCAGTCTCCTTTCTCTGCTATGTACACTCACAGTGACTGAGCAGATCCACAGATGCCAGGAGCAAACATGCCACGTGGATAAGGCTGATTTGAGCAATATAACAAACCTGAATTTCCAAAAACTTTGTCAGCAGAGATGTTTTCAGGAGGGGCAAGTTTCTTCAGTGAACTAAGAGCTAGTTAAAAAATAGAAAGAAAGCATAGGCATAAATGCTAAATTTTCATGCTAGAAGGAGGTTATTAATGAGGTCTCTCAGGGCTCTGTGCTAAACTTTATGCTGTGTATTTAGAGAGAGTTTCCCTGACAAAATTTGCTTGATGTAAATTTATGCAGGACAATTTAATCTATAGCACACATGTAAAAGTTACAGGAGGATCACTTAATATTGAGTTATTGGACAATTAATTCAAAGTATTGTTTATAGAGAGGAAAGTATTTCTAACTTTACTTATGTCATGATGGGCTCCAAATTAAACATTGCCACTCACGAAAGACATCTTAAAGTCATGGTAAATTGTTCTCGGAAGACAATCAGGTTAGTGCCGATCTGCTGCCAAAACACTAAGTAGAACATTAGGAATTGCTAGGAAATCAAAAGAGAACACAACAGAAAATACCCATATGAGGAAAGATGAAGTAAACAAGGACAGCTCTACAACTGTCAGAAGTTACCTGGGGAAAAAAGAACCAATGTGTACATTGGGGTTCATTAATGCTCTGGTTCGGGGATTTTGTACATTTGCCATAATCAGGCAGATGTCTTGAAATTTTCCCTTAAATGAAGAAGAAGAAAATAAATCAGTGCAGGATGACAAGGCAACAAACAGGAAAATCTTGTCATTGTGCAGCTACCAGCTGAGTTCTGATTTTGTGTGAACAGCTAAAGACTTGTTTGTAATTTCCAAAGTGAACTTAGCCCTCTGACAGCCCTCTGTCAGCCAACAGTTTGGTCTCC
Source organism: Ceryle rudis (assembly GCA_033439905.1). Taxonomy (NCBI): domain Eukaryota; kingdom Metazoa; phylum Chordata; class Aves; order Coraciiformes; family Cerylidae; genus Ceryle; species Ceryle rudis. The sequence goes on from JAAGNO010011253.1 coordinate 6,664, forward strand.
AGACGGTGAAAGGAGACCTGTTATCCTCTGAGAGCTAGATTTACATAAATTCTTGTTCTCCTAATGTTGGTATGCTTTTGCATTTCTCACGGGTTTAAACTGGTATAGCTTTTCTGCTTCTCATAGTAAATGTTGCAAAAATTTTAAAATTTGGTATCACGTGCATGTGAGTACCACGTTCTGTTCTCACTTGGTACATAAATGCCCCTTACTTCTCTAAATGGGGGGGGGATTGGGTCGTTTGGGTTTTTTTTTCTTGCTCAGTGAGGACTATTACATTAATTTTTATGGAGTGAGTCCAGAAATTTCTAGTTTGTCACTGCACAAAGTTAAATAATGAGAAAAGATCCAGATTTTCAAGTGTAGAGACTTTGACCCACTTACTTCCATGGCAAATAATAATCTCTCAAAATATTTCTCACCTTTCTTTAAAGTTGGTTTAAAGCATTTGAAGTATAAAGTAAAGCATCCATTGTAGCAAGGTCCCTTATTCCCTTTCCCTTTTAGCAGCAGATTTTATTTTAAAAAACCCCACACCTTTTAATAGATTTTTCAATTGCACTAGTGATGGGTGATACTGTATGCTCTTTCCTGGGGTAAAAGAAGCAAAATAACTTGATGGTGGCTTACATAAGCTGCTTCTGTTAGAACTCGGTGTTTCCTTGAAGAGATGATGAGACAAACGCTTGCAAAAGAGGACGGAAGAGCAACCCAGACTGTACCTACACCTTCTGTTTGTGACCTGGATGTTTGCTTGCAGCTCTACCGGTGGGACTGAGGAGCAAAGGGCACTTGCCACTGTGGGAGGGACCTGGCTGGTAGGGCTGCGGAATGAGGAAGCCAGAAGACATTCCGGTTGTCAGGAAGAAATCCTTCCTGACACTGCTGAGTCCTCTCCTGTATTTTTCCAGCACAAGCAGTGCGCTAATGCTGTCAGCTTTCCCTGACATTGCACGCACATGAAAACCTTGCTCTTTACCTCTTATTACTGTGCTAGCAAATGCAGTTATCCTGCAAAATGTCACCATTACCGGTTTGTGTTACTTGCAGGGTGGTTTTATGCTCTGTCTTCATTTGGAAAATGCTTTGCTGGCAGATATATATTTCTCTCCATAAAGCATTCGTAGCAAACTGAAAAATAACAATTTGATCCATAGTGCTGTGTCTAGCTGACAGTGCAGAGGAGATTCTTCCACATGTTCATGCAGTATGCATGAAATGCAATTACTCAACCCTGAATGTGATCAGGGCATTAGGCTCCTCGTCTGAAAAATTTCCTTGTATCCTTAGTGATCCCAAGGGTCTTGTTTGATAACTTAGAAAGTAAGATGAAAGGAAACGAATGTCTTCAAAATATGTTTGTCACAAAGGGTTAAACAAAGAGAAAGCCGATTTACCAGGCTGGAAATGGGTGAAGGGATTTACAGGGACATTTGAAGGCAGCTAAGAAAATTTAGAGGAATGCAAAATCATGTAAAACCAGAACAACCCTAGAGGAATAATAATATTCAGAAAGTCACAGTGGGTAGAAAACACCGGTTTGGGTTTTTTTCCATTCCAAACCCAACAGAACTGGATGGGAACTAGGGACCCCAAGGGCTTATTTCTACTGCATAATCACTCAGATAAGAATTTGAAAAAAAAAAAAAACCAAACCCACCCATAATCTCCATATCCACACATAAGAGCTCACTCGCTATTCCAACAAAACCTAAAGGATGTCTGGTCTCCTTATTCATGGATCCATTGAGTCTGTGGACTAATGGAATGAGCACACAGCAGATACAAAGCCCCTGGTTTCATCCAGAATCTATTCTGTTTCATCTTGTCATGCTCACAACCTGAACTCCTTGCTAACACCAACTCAGTAATTGTCTCTTTGACTACTGAATGGTCATTATGTCACATGGATCATATCTCCTCTACCAGCATATCTTTCAGATTTTAAAAGACAGAGATAAATTTAAATAGAAACTCTTCAGTGAAACTTCGTCAGTGTCATAACACAGTTTTTAATAAATACCGAGTTCATCTAAATAGATAGGAAGAAACAGACTGAACTGCTATTTTCAGCAGGTCTGAAATAAAAACTGAGAAGACTTTTTCTGGGCCAGGTAGATTAAAATGTCTGTGCCAAATGTGATGCTTAATAATACAATCAGAAGATGCAGAGGGGTGAAGCAAATAATGGCAAGCCTAACCAAATTATGCTATATAAACTACTTTTGTTGGATCCTAGAGACTGGAAGAATTTAATTCTAGAAATATAATAAAGAAATTTCAGGTTTAAGAAGAAATATGTCAGTGTAGTAACTAAGAGTTTCTTCAGATCCAAATTAATAAATGAACTGTAATAAAACCGGCATGCATGTCCCCTGGAATCTAAAAGGTGGTGACTGCAAATCCTTGAAAATAGTGCCTGCCAAGACAGAATATTATCAGTACCTTGACATCAGCAATGTGACAGACTGAAATATTATCCATCAGAGTTGAATATCAAAAAATTATTAGATTAATACAGGTGTTTTAAACCTCATTTATATTCAGTAATGTATTGGATATATGGTGTTTGGGCTGACTTCTGTGTATAATTAGACAAGTAATTTTAATGGAAATAATGGTGCCGAAAGAGTAAATTTTTAAGTGACTATCAGAGAATGTTCATCAGAAAGTTAATGTGGAACTTGGAAGCCTGAGTGGTCACAGTGGAAGTCGGCTGCCAAGAACTTTCCTCACCCAGAGGAGAATCAGAAACAATAGGATGAATATCAGATACTCATAATGTACACTGCTGGTGTCCAATTAATAGACTAAAAAATGGAAAGAATTTGGCAGATAAGGCAGGGATGAATAAACTACAGAATTGTAACCTGCCAACAGACAAAGATGCAAAATTTGTTAAATAGTTTCCCACTCCAAAACATTCACATAGCATTTTTAATAAAACAGGCTTGCACAGGGGCATCTCACATCCCAGAGACCCTTCCCAGCTGTAATTGTAACAACTGCAACCAATCCAACCCCAAAGCTGAACTTCATTTTAAGCCAATTTACTTCTGAAGGCTCAAACTGGACCCAAAAACCATCTGTAAAATGAAGTTTTGTAGGTCACAGTGCTCTTGATCAGGTTCTCAGAGGACAGTTGTCAGCCAGCACTACAAGTAGCTTTCATAGTTGGCAGTCTCAGTGAAAGACTGATGAATATGCAGATGCAAGGCCTCCATTAATTGTCCTTCCCAAGATATACTGGCAATAAGGTACAGAGTGAGAGTTTGCACCACTGATCTCCTTTGTTTGCTTCGTGTTGTAATGGAAATTTTCCTCTCCACAGCTTTTACTCCATAAAACTCTAACTCCGCTCCCCGTGCTGAAGTCTGTGTGCTTGCACGTGTGCAAACACAGGGGCTGTGGGGCTCTGAGGTCCCGCACGGGACTAGCAAATTTGGCGTGTATAAACTTGCTGCACTTGGGAATAGGAAATATCACTAATCTGAGATTCTGAAAAGCTTGTTTCAGTTTTCTGTTTCATTATGGATGCAGGCTTTTGAAATCCATGAATGTATTTAAGATCTGTGAAGACAGGTGCATAAATAATTTTGAAGGTGTGGGCCTTAGTGTTTTTGTCTCTCCAGTTCCCATCTGTAACAGAGCGCAATGGCGTGGCCTTACCTCACACTTGTACTGCAAGGTACGTACTCTCCAAGTAGGTTCGTGAATGTCAAGGGATTATCTGTGAGGATGTGTGGCAGCAGGTGCATGAAGGAAGAACACAAACAGAAAAAGTGAATCGTGTCTTCTGTTGCCGGAAAGAAATGTCAGGTTCGTATGTGTGCAGGCATTTATTTATTAAAAGAAATTCAAGCAAACCACCCATCTATTTGAAAAAGTCTAAGCTGAGTGGCTAGCATATATGGTTATTCAAATGGTAGTTTCGATAGGACATGCAAGTTAATGTTTCCAAATGTGCAAAAAGCACAGAGCGGTCTTCGGGAAGCACTTACGGACAGGACCGTGACTTTGCACCCGTTCCAGAAGACAGGAACCAGCATACAGCTGATGGTGACTGTAGAGTAGTGCAACAGGGAAGTGTAGCCTGCAAACAAAAGAGTGCTTTATTATTTTACAGTATGAAAATTACTGTGCAGTCTGGGATGGTAACCAAGAATGCAATAATGGATTTTCACTCTGTTTCGAGGGGTCAGTAATCACACCCTTGCTTTTTTTTAATGCAATTTGTAAATGGATCCATCTACTCCTGCTGACATGCCACTTGCCCCCGCAGCTCTAATGCTGCCATGCTGATAGTTCAAATTTTCTGGAAGTGGCCTTAACTTTTGGTGATTGACAGGAATTGCTGAGTTCCAGGAACGCCTGTTCAGCCTGAAAAGATGTAGAGAGAAAGAGATGCTACAGAAAACTTTTGAGAGAAGGCAAAAAATACTGGAATTAAGGAAAGGATGCTCTGCTGCTCAAATCTAGTTCACATAAGCACTGAAATGCATTTGAAGGGGTTTTTGTCACTCTCAAGGTTACCAGACAGATGAAGCCTATGGAATCTATCTGGCAATACAATGCGCTCACCTGTAATACACTGAGATATATCTTATGTTGCACTTCTGAAAGTAAAAACATTTTCTGGAAGTAAAAATACCCAAGAGGAAATGAAAATCTTGGTATTTATATTCTGAGACAAAATGGACTGGCACCATTTCTTACCCAGTGGACATTTGGTCTTTAAAATGCTCACAGATGATGTAAGGAAAGATCAGACCTAAATGATTTAGATCATTTAGGATGATCAGACCTAATCAGGATTAGACCTAAATGATTTAGACTCTAAACCTGGTTTAATTCATGTCAGTAGGAAAACTTCTGCACATTTCCTTCAGTGGACCAAACTGAGCTTCTGACCTTGTATTACATTTTGTATTCACAGGTTGTACAATTCTCTTTCACGTCTCAGAATTACTGAGAATCTGTAATTTTTAAGACTCAGTATATGTGATATTTCTGTCTTTGTATGTCACAGGGTAATCTTAATTTGCTAAGATTATAATAGATTTAGATCAAAGGACATGTATTAATCTGACCTATTTGCTAATTGTATGTACATATTTATAAGCAAGTTTATGACTCTCCAAAAGCAAGAGCAGAGTACAGGAAAAATGAGGAAACTGAACCCTTGCGCTTTGTAAGCAGAGAGATTTGTACACATGTACAAATAGATCTCGGGTATCATGTCTGAAAAATTACAGTTGTAGGCAAGATAGACTGGTCATGAGCTTCTTGTGGATCAGATGGATTTATTATCTTCATCAACAACTGCACTAGTTGTATGCTGGCTTGCAGTACTGGGGGTTATGCCTACACAGAATGGTTAGCGGGGCAGCTTTTACTCAACTGTGTCACTGTGGGTTTGTCTCGGAGCCATAGTCCTACTTTCCCACTTGTCTGCTATGTTTAATTGTTTGTTACTCAGAGGAACACTTCTATTTAACTTAGGCACTAAATGTTTTAATATGCTGAAGGTTAAGCGCTGAAAAAGTTAAGTTTCTTTTTTAATGAAAAAGGAAACCTGTATCTGCTCCTCAGGAGGGCTTCCTCTCCAACAGCTAACATGTATTAGCAATTATCCTTCAGAGGGAAAAGCTGTCTAATTACTCTATTACCTCAAGTGCAGAGCACTCACCTGGGAAGCCACCAGATCAAGGTTCAGGTCCCATCACCGACTTAATATTAATTTATGACTTGGCATGCGTGTCTGATAATCAAATAATGATCTGTTTTATAGAGCTAAGATGGCTGGAGATCAGATTCTAGCTTTTTAGGACAGTACTCTCCACCTGAAATAAGGTTTCACAATTTCCCAAACTGGTTTTTAGGATGCAAGATAGCAAAAGATGTTATTCAAGCTCTCCAGTAATGGTAAGTATAACAAAAGCAAGAAAAAGCTTGGAGATTCTTATTCCACAAACACGTACAGATGCTTACATCAAACCTAGACGAAAGCAGGCTGGAAGTTTGGGGTACTTTTTTTTTCCTAGTCAACCTCTAGCTTATTAAAATCAGGCCCTTTTTCCTGCTCCACTCACAAGGAAATTTCAACTGTACTATGCTGGTTATTAGTTTGCTAGGGGGTTCTGGCTTATCTGAAGAAATGGAGCCTAAAGTTTTTTCAAAGCTACTTTAGCTTTTGCATGGACAATCTTATTACTTAAATATTTTTTTTCCTAAAAGATTCATTAGCCCTTGAAGTTTTTCTTCCTAGTGGTTCTGACTAGTGGTTACAGATCTGTTGACATGTCACACGAGCGTCTTTCGCTAAAGAGAAATAAGTATGTCTTCGCTGAGGGAGTCGCGGCCAGCGATTTCACGCCTTTTGCTGTTACTGTGTTTATCTGTTAATCTCAAATGTGTGTAACTGAGTTGCCATTCAGGTTTCTGGGGTGCAATGGGTGTTTGAGGAAAACAAGGCGAAGAGCCCATTTGCTCAGAAATACTCTTAGAAACATCTAGTTTCTAAACTTAGCTATAAGAAAAAAATGTGGAACATGCAATCTAAAGATTTTATATTGTAATTCCTTTGGTAGTAGGACTTTGGGGCGATTCTTGCTGCTAGTGTTGTTTATAAGGGGCAAGTCTCCTGGGCGCTAACACAATAGAAATAAAATCGGTAATCATTACAGAGTAAGTCTTGCACGAATGGGCCTGCCCTTTCTTTTCTATACTGAGTGAGATTTCGGCTCGATATCCTGTACCAGCTATTATGAGATAAGTGAAGGCAGAAAAATGGGCTGCACTGGTGATATCTCTAGACTGCTGTTTTTAAAGTACTTCAGGCAGTGTAGCCACCATCAGCTTTAAGTGAAAGAGGTATGTACAACAAAATGTTTGACAAGTGACATTTGAAAGGCAACATTCTTGTTTATGATATGAAAACCACGGGCAATATCCAAAGCATTTTCTCTCTTTTTACAGTTACAGTGTTTAATAATTAAAAAAGGAATTTCAGTAAGTTTATTAAAACATAAGAAGGTCAGGTATTAAAAGAGAATTACATCTTGCAAAACTGTAAGAAGTTATTTTGTTATTTATACAGTCATTAATATTACTGAGCAGAGCTGCTCCACAAATAATAATTAGATAGTCCAAGGAAATTCTTCCTGTTGCTACTGACTACCTTAGGCTAAAGCAGTCCTGCTCAAGTGAAGGCTTGAAATGGCATCTTGATGATTCAGGCTTGAGAAAAACCACAACCTACCTACTTCGTGTGGCTGAGGAGATGCAATGACTGAGGAAGGTGACTAACAGAATATCTGTGACTGCTGAAGAACACTGACTTCCCTCTTTCCTGTGAGCTGATGGGCATCACTGAAAGAAGCTGTATCAAAAGCCATAAAAAGCTAACGTGTCCTGCCGAGGAGCTGATCTTGTGTTACTGACAGAGACTGAAACCTGAATATATGCCTAATTAGTAGGCATTAGCAGTAATTATGCAGTCAAAAAAGTATACAAAAACCCTGAGACTACAGAAAGTCCTGTAATTGATAGGAGAATATGCTGAGATGGCATGGAGTGAACTGTCTTAATTGTATAGAGAGAAACATTATGAATTGTAATCTTTAGACTTTAGGTTAGCAAACAGATAGATTTCTCTCTTTGCCTGAAAGGTACCTGTCAAAAAATTCAGATGAGGCCAGCAGGCTTTGGACTGCCCTTACTACGTTAATAATCTGCGTGTGGGAAGGATATTGAAATATACTCTGCACATCTTAAGTGCTGCATCAATGTTAATTTATGCAATTTTATTCTTTTAATTTATGTAATTTTATTCTTCTGTCTGGATTTCAAAATATGTGTTTACAGGTAAGAACTTAGTGGCCTGCAAAAAATGCAGCGCAGAGCTCTCATAAACCATCGCAAACCACAGGAGTGCCAAATCATATGTAAGTGAAAAACAAACAACCCTCAAGCTCAGAAACCGAGATTAAGAAGTCAGTAATTCCTTATCTAATGAATAGCTACTACTGAGTGGTAAAACAGTTTGATCTACTTCAAGGAGATCTGTAGTATTTGAAGTATATTGCAGCCAAGTCTGTAGTGACTATTAACCAATTTTTGCCAGAGATTACATAAGCAAAATATATAAAACTTACAGTAGAAGTCACAGTGATTCATCTGTTACTTTCAAGAAGTGATGGTGTTTCCATGTAGTTATGATGAACTTAATTTTAGATTATAAACTTCCTAAGGAAAAAAAAATATTTTAAATTAATGTTGTTCATCTAGAAACAATTTTTGCTTTGCTGACGTTTCCGTAGAGGAGTGTCAACCAGATGTGGCAGACTTCATCGTGTGCCTGAATCACAGAAGATTATAAAATACAGAGAAACAGTTTGTGAAAAGAACGTGCATCTTGACCATTCTGCCCTCTTACCTGCATTCAACTTCGAATGCTTCCACTAGCTACAAGAGAAAACTTAAATCAGAAGAAGCAAAAAGGGAAGGCACGGAGATGATTTCAGATACTTTTGAGTGTCCTCCACAAAAAAAAAAAAAAACAAACAAACTCCTTTTTCTTCAGTCAGAATGAATTACAGATTACATCCCAGAAGAAAAGCTAATTATTCTCTTGCTTCAAATTTATCTTATTCCCCAGAGAGTTTAGCACTCTGTTCTGTGGGAAGGTGAAAGGTATTTTATTCTCATCTTCTGTCTTGTTCCAGCTCAATCAGGTGCTCACACCATACTGCTTGTCTGTCTAGCTAATCCTATCCTGGGTCAGTTCCTCTACTTTGTTAAAGCTGTTGATCTGCAAAGCCACTTCTCTGTTGTGCCACAACGGATCCTTCTGGGTCAGCTTCTTTTATTCTGCAACGTGTTTGACAAGAGACGTTTGGTTAAGGGGCCTTTTCCAGTACTAACCATATGACTAAGGTTAAATCCATCTACTCAGTGGTATGATTTATGCCTTTGGAGGAAGTAGTTGTATTCTTCTGTTGCCTCAAAGCTTTTTATTCAGCCTAATCATTTGTTTCTACATTTTTATACCAGGAATGGCAGCAAAATACTGAATGCCGTGATAACTCTGATCTTTTATGATCTGCATGTAAGAACCAGGACTGCATTCTTGCAGTGCGCTAATAGTTTCCAGTACCACTGGTGTTAGACTCCTGTGGCAGGATGGCAATGATTGCCCTGACTGCCTAAGTCACCTCAACATAAATTCAGTTAACTGACTTGTAAAACCTGCCGTTTTCATCGCTTTTACTTTCAGAATGATAGCATCATTCAGGGTCAAACTGATTTGCATGACCTTTGTTTTTCACTTGTAAGAACCATTTGTTTAGCATCTCTGACTGGACTGTCAATTCACTGCTGCACTTGGCTTATTGATGAGAAATCTCCTTTTGTAGACACAAATGACAAAACTACAGTACAATAAATGTCTCAAGTATTGGCAGTGCTCCTTCAAAATACAGTTTTGAGACTCTGCTGTTAACCATCATTGTAAGTTTAAGGAAATTTTTTACTCCCAGTTGAGCTTTATGGTTAGTAGCTTAGATGCAAATTGCAGAAGTAGACTTACTGGAGATTCACATGGATGGCAAGCTAAAATATTTAGCCGCTGCTATGTTCATTATCTTTACACACTTGGGTGGATATGCTGGAAACTCATACTGTGTCACACTTCTGTTGAGGTGTTGATAATTATTGGCTGATTACATATACACCCTCTTAAATGCTCCTCTGTGTTAATTCTGTCCTCCTAATTGCTAATTAATTGAACTTTAAATGGCTCATAGGTTGGTTTAGGTTTGGCAAAGTTCCCGAAAGATTTCCTGTAAAGTTTATTTGAACTAAAAAAATAATAATTTGCTGATAACATCAGTTAAGTAGATGATCTTGGCAGAATACAAGTTATTCCTATGCCTGACAGGAACCAGAAATGTCATGCACAGATTTTTTTTTTTTCATGTTTCAGATTTCCATTTCTTACACACAGTCCACCCTGAAGCTGAAGAGAAAATTATTAAATTTAAATGCTTTCCTCCTTGTTGAAGATGCTGGCTTGACAGCAGTAGAAAATAATTTTGTCTATTTATCCGCATAAATACTACGTCCACTTGGAGCAAACACAGGGGATCAGCGTCAACGTTGGGAAGATACTTTGTCCTCCATTTCCAATTTGTCTTTCGTGTATTGCAGAGCACAGCTGCAAGATGCTGGCATGTACTTATCTAATACCTTAAGAGACAAATGAAGGACCATTACTTTATAAACATAGGAAGGATTTGAAGAGGATATATAGAATTAATGCTCTTGTGGGGGCTCTGAGCAGCCTGCAAGGCCCAACATTCATTCTCTAATCTGATATTAGCTTCTCCCATTTCTTAGCAGGCCCCAAGAGCAACTGCCAATGGATCAGCAGAGGCTAGACATTCAAACCTTCTCAAATCATTTTAAATAGCCTTGCCTGAGTTTCATGTTGACAGCGAGCCAGGTGGAATTTTCCATTTTCTTCCTAGCTTCCCAAATAAGAACAGTCCTACTTTCTTTTGAATGTGGTTTTATATAACCAACAAAAATGACAGATAGCCTTGAATTTGGAAGATTACATTGGCCTGTTCTCAGCTGAAATGTTCTGTCATCATTGACGTATGTGTTTAAATGAGCACTGAAGTGTGAATGGCCATCTGTCCGGGAAGCACGAGAGATCCTGATTACTAAAATGAAACCACAAAAAAGCTTAGTGCTTAGCAGCAGCACCGAGACGCGGAGGGAGAGCGAGCAAGCCTTTTTCACACTGCAGATATTTATAGTAGATGGATGATTATAACTCAGCAATTGCCTAGACTCCCTGCCCCATATTTTTCTAAATACATTCTCTCTCGCTATTTTTTGCAAACATTGAGGTTTCAATATTTGCATCTTTCGTAAAAACAAACGAAAGGAAGCACTAGAAATTTTCCCTGTCGAAACAGGGAAAACATCTGAAGGGATGTTGTTCATTTTTTCATCAAGAGTTGTTCTCCGCTCTATAAGGCTTTTGACTAGAACGTGCTCTGACTAACTTGGCGCGAAGATTTGAACCGCCATTCCCGCACGATCGCTGTGCAGCAAGGCTGAAGGCTGTTCCTGGGTGCATCTCTTCCTCTGTAAACCAGAAAGGCTTTTGAAATAGAGATTTTGATCTTTAGAGGGTTGCTGTATCTGATTCAGCTTGAATCTGACTGAGTGACAAAGCAGCAGCAACCACTGGAATTGAGTTGTGGTTTCACACCAATTTCAGTGTTAGGAAAAGCTCCTTACCAGGTTTTCTTGAAATTACACCCACCGATGTGAAAACTGCTTTTTGATCAAACAGTAATTTTTTGGAGATTGACTCCCATATCATTTAATCTTAAAAATTCATGACCACATCGGCTGCTTTAGATGTTGTTTGTGGTGCAGAACAAGTCACCTCTCACTGTCTGTTCAAGCATGAGTTGGATGTCTCTTTAGAGCACTCACATTGAATCAAAGCATTTTTTTTCCCCATTTCTGCATTTGCATTTTTGTTTGTTTCTTGTAATTACTTTTCTATTATGCATATGGTCATGAAAATCTATAAAGGGTCAGGTTTTATTTCCCGAGACTGCACATGCAGTTTTTGTGTGTTATATTTAAGCCACAAAACACAAACGTGTAACGCCGCAGGTACAGATACGCCATATTTGTAGGTAAGCCTCTACAACCTTTTCACTTTCATTAGAGCATGGTTCCTCATAGCGGGGGATCACTGCAAGTTACCGAGTCTCTGCTCAGAAATTATCTCTTCAGAAAACAGAAGAGATAATTAGACAGCAGAATATAACTGCAATTTACTTTATTTTTTTACTTTACAGCTTAAAAAGCATCTAAGACAGAAAAATATGTAGGAAGCCAATTAAAATAAGGGTTTGGTTTGGTTTTTTTTCCCTCTTCTTTTGTTTTGGTGGATGGTTCAGAGAACACAGCAGCTTTGTGTTCTTATTTATTTATTTATTTTGAGTGTAATCTGAGGAAATGAACCGTGAAACGCAATTAATGAAATAGCTGTGCTGAATCACATAAACTGGTGTCTGCACAGCTGCCACTCATGTCACAAATGCATCTCTCGCCTAATGTCCACCAGGAGAGTCATTAGCCAGCCGCTTTTGTGGAGGGCCTCCTGTGCTTTAATTTCAGTATATAATAGAGCAGGGAGCTGGCTGAGTAGCCTTACGATGCTTTTGGATTTTTTTTTTTTCCAGCAAAGATAAGGTAAAAGAGAAATGGCTGATCCGGGAAGGTTGTGCTGAGGTGGGGAGAGGTGCATGGGCAGAGTTCAGTTGCTGGAGGAAAACAGAATATCTGCCCAGGTAGGAAATATCCAGAGCAGTGTCACAGGCTATTTAACCTGAAATGTAGAATGACTGCCTGTAGTTTCTTGATGTCATCAGATGGCACTCCTAACTCTAAAGCTTTTTTGCTTCTGTGTATATCATTACCTTTTATTTCATTTAATGGGTATGTATTCCATGCCAGTAACAGAGTGTGTCACAAAGGAAATGCCAGATGTTCTGCAGGGGCTGGTCTGAGGAGGCTGACCCTGGTCAGCTTTACTCAAGTGGCACAACACCAAAAGCCTCTGGAGCATCAGGATCCCAAACCTTCTTTTAGCTTGCTTAGGAATTAAGAGGTGGGAGAGGTTAAAGGACACCTCTTCTCTGAGCATTTGCCAAACTATCTGAACACTTTCAGTGCTGTATACTGTGTTGCTACTGATAGTGGTTTTATCAAGATAAATCTAGTCTTGCTCAGGAGGATATTAATAAATTATCTGGTAATGAAAAATGTGAGAGGAACCACACTCTTACATCAAGGCCTGATGATTACTTTGATAGATGCAGTGGCAAGATTTTCCTGACAAGGCAGAAATGAAAAACATGACACGTGGACCTTTAAGGGTGACCTCAGAGGAAAACGCAAGTTGCTGAATGATACAAAAATAGAACTGAAAAACAGAAGCTTGAAGGGGCTCAATGTCAACAGCCAGACAGATAGGCTAGACTGATCAACTGATCATTGAGTTTAGTGTCAAAAGCAGAGCAGAGAGAGAAAAGCCTTACACTTGGCAGGACAATAAATGTAGCAGAGGCAGCTTTGAAGAATCATCAAGTGTTAAGAATTTTAAGAATAAAGAGCAGGGGGAAAGTTGAGGGAAAGAAAAACCTGAGCATGGATAAGCAGTGGGCTAGTCAGGAAATAAACTCGGAGAGTGTCATCAATAAAACAGCCCACTTCTTTTGCAGGCATTTTAGAAACAATGCTAATAAACCCCAAACTGAATGCAATTGAAAATGTCCCTGTGTTGGATTAAGGTTTGCATAGGGGGGTAAGAGGTTGGGTCACTTTTGGAGACACAAATTGCTAAATAGAAGGCATGTCAGAGCAGAGGTGTTAGATATAAAATTGTAGAAGAGTTGTATGATATTGGGGTGTGAGACTTGGTGGATCCAAGAGTTTTATTTAGCGTTTAACCCTGCTAGAGTTCCTGTGAAAATGTGCGCAAGCTGCCTTTTTTTTTCTGTCGTGTACTCCAAGTGTTATCGATGTTGTGCGGCTGATACTCAAAATGGACCAATATACACTGGAAATAACACGAGCACTTCAAAAATGTGTAACAGAGCTTACCATGAATGCAAACTGATGAAAAACAAAAGCAAAGTGGGGCAAGCTTTCTCATAGTATTCCTTCTAAATGTTCATAGTTGAGACCCAGTTCCATGTGTATCCATTTACAAACATCTGTTTAATCTAAAAAGAGAGAACCTGGCTGTCCGTGTACTCACCAGGTCTGTCTGGACCTTTCATTCTACAGAAAGGTAGAGAGTGATCTCTGGTTTCAGAGAAATGCTCACCTTTCCAAATAAGTGACCCCTAAAGACCACAAACAGCAGACAAATCAATTGCAGATGGGCAGTGAAAGGTGAAGGTGCTGATGTGATCTTTAAGTGCATGTGTGGGATTAGAAGACATTTAGAAATTGTTTTTGAAAGGTAAAGGCTTGGTGAGTGTGCACGCACATGCGTGTGTGTAGGGAGGTGGTTTGGGTTTCTTTTCAGCTTGTACTGTTGCAGCTACAGGGCAATCACTTGCCACGTGTCAGGAAGGACTAACGTCTGATTTTGGAGTGGAACATAATAGATGATCTACCGGGGGGTTCAGCAAAACATCACATACAGCTTTAAACTGTCATTACAGAAAAAAAATCTAGGGAGGTGACATTTGGTGACATACTGGGTGACATTTGAAATGACAGCACTTGCTTTCAGATGTAGCATTCCCTCCTGCTGTGCATCAAGGCACTCTGTACTGTGGCTATGACTTGTTTTATTGATGACCCTAATCTCTGCAAAGTGTAGGTAAAGAGACTGCACATGGCCCTGGCTGTGGTATTATCAAGTGAGAATCGGTGCAGTAGGAGAGGGAAACGAGAGAGCATTCACTATGCATGGCATGGTCTGTTAAGCACTTACAACCTCTACTGTACTTCTTCTAAATAGTTTGTGAGGAATGAATGAAGAGCAGCAAAAAATAACCCGCTGGAGGAGCATATCTGCTTTACCCCATAGACTGCTGAGGATTGCAAAGTTTCATGAGCAATAAAAAGAGCAGTTCAGTGCTTGGGTTTCACCAGCTTCCTACTGCTCTCAAGACTCATCAACAAGTGCTCACCCTCTAACACATGTAAATGAGCCTGAATGTTACTTCTGAAAGCTCTCAGAGCTATGGGAAAACTTGGTTAATTAGCAACTACCTGAGTTCTTGTTGACTGCTTCCTTTTCTTGTTGCAAGGGAGTGAGCCAGAGTTTCTTTTGATTGCTTCTTACTTTTGCTCATAAGGGTTAAAAGGACTCCTTGCAGTCCTGTGATCACTGGAATGAGACCATCTTTGGGTATGTTTGGATTGGGATCTATTGAAAACGTTTATAAACATGAAGTGCTTGTTGAGTTTGGGGTCTGTTTTGGGTTTTCCTTTTCTACTGTTAGAACTACAAAGAAAAATGCAGCTGGTTCAGACACTGTTTAATCCTATCTACCAATTTTATACGATGAAGTTTATTTTTCTGAGCTTTCTATGCAAGTTAAAAGAAAACGCTAACGTAGAACTTGCAGAAAATCGTCAACAAACAGAATGTATTATTCCCATTATATACCGTACCATCACTCAAGCCAGTATATGAAACAATTCTATGAAACAGAATTAGCCTTCTGGTAAGAAATTCTGTGTCATTTGTCATCAATATTATTTTAGATGCCATTAACTGGCAATAAAATTTGAATGCAAGTAACTTTAATTGTTGAATGTTATGTTAACACATAATGCTCTAATCTTAAATATATAATTTTTTTCTGGTGCTTACATGAAACTGCTGTACTTTAAGAGTTCTGTCTTATTGAAGAGATAAGCGTTTGATTTGCAGTCTGTGAGGTAGAGGAAGGGACATGAGGAAGTGGTGAGAGGTGCTACGCTAGGCCTGTGAACAGCAAATTACACGCCTAAACCTTGTTTTTACAACTACTATTAGTAGAAAACATCCTGTAGGGTTTTAACCCGTGTAGGTGAAATAAGTATGTTATTTTTCTTTGTTGCTTCTTTTAACCTGATCTAGGGTCTATTTAATGACTGAACAAAACCCTGAAGCTCCTGCTCGCTAATATGAATGGGTTAAATACAGATCTGTGCAGCGCAACAGCTGTAGAGCTTAGAAGTGGCACAAAAGCCTTATATTGGTTCTCTCCACAGGGAATGAATTTTAACTTCATGAGTGTGACTTCCCAAGAACTGGTCTCCATGAGGAATACAAGAATCAACAGATTAGCCAGTAGTCTTATCTAATTTAGCATCCCATTTCTTGAGGCTTATATAAGAAACAATAATTCTGGTTTATGAAGCAGATGAAAAAGGAGTAGATACCGGTTGAGGGGGAAGGGAATAACAATGAAACTACCCATCCCAGCAGTTAGGGAATTTGGATAGGAAGTGGCAATCTCAATTCCTAACACTGCTGTTTGGATAACAAGGGCTAGCTTGGAAAGGGTTTCTCCCTCCCCTTCCCTCTTCTGCCTCCCTGATTCTGTATCAGGAAGCTTCTTACAAGGAGAAAATGCAAATAAATCTTATCTGAAGAACATTTAGTTTAGAATAATACCGATGCTATTTAATTTATTTAATTCCTCAAGGAATTTCTCTCTCACAAGCAAAATTCTGTCAGTCACAATTAATACTTCTAATAGCCCTTTTTTGCTAGATAAGAGTTTCTGTGACCTCTGGTATGTCCATCTTCCCCAAAGACAATAAAGACAATAGAGGCTCTTGCTGGTGTTACCATGAAGAAGACTTTCTTAAGTCTACTGTAACTCTTGGCCTCAATAACATCTTTGTCTCAAAGAATTACAGGGGTTGTTACAGCTTGGAGATTACTACTGAATGCAAATAGTGACATTCATGAAGTGCCTCAAAGCTGATTTTCTTTAGACCATAAGCAACTGCAGGGTTTTCCATCAAATGTTTGTTGGCTTTATTCCTCCTGAAATGTGGTCCTGCTCTTTTCTTCACAAGCCTTGGCTTCTAATTTTTGTAGCCGCAATAAAATAATAGAAGTAGTCACTATACTTTATGCATCTCTCTGAAGATCCATCATGGCTAGCGTGAGAAAGGAAATAGTAAAGTTAATTCTTTAGAGAACCTGGGCTCATTACCACACAACCACTGTGTGTGCTGTACTTGTTTTCCAGTTGTTCTGATATTCCAGTTGATGAGGTAGAAGTGACACCTATTTTCTAATTGGGTGATGTACCAACAGCATTCTGTTCTTTTTTTATTCAAATGTTTATCAGGTGTCGTCAGTTACAGAAACATTAACCAACCCACCATTTCATCTCTGTCTAATACTGATGCTATTTAATTTTGGGGGTTTTGTTGTTAAATCACAATCACAAGGATGTGATAGAGAGCAGGCTTAGTAAACTTGCAGATGTTACCAACTAGGAGAAATCTGAGTGCTGGATGTCAAGATCTGCCAAATAGATATAGGATTTTATTAGAGATACATGGCACTATTATAGCTACCTGGCTCTATTCGTCAGAGACGTGAGAATAGTACTGGACTTACATAGGAATCATCAAGTGCCTAAACACAGGGAAGAAAACAGCTGGCTTGGTGGAAATTCATTGGGAAATGGTCTCGGGCTGGTGCTCTGGAGATGTTTTTCTTGGTAGCAGCAGCATGAGGAGGAATTTCCACCCTCAAGCTGACCTCCCATTGCCTTGCAGCCATTGATCTGCTTCAAAACCACCCAGTTCTTTTTCTCAATTCGTTTTCATCTGGATCAGCAGCTCAGCTGACAGATGTTAAATCACTGGAGCCATCACAAGGGACACAACAGGGACGTGCAGCCAGAGTGACTGGGATCACACCTTTTGACAAAAATGTCATCCTGGCTAAGATGAAAATACTGGTGAAACTGCAAACGTGTTCTCCATGCTGATGGCAGGTGGGATAAGAAATTGTAACTATAGAAAAGAAAACTTAGCTCAGATGCTAGGAAAAGGTTTTCCTTGATCATGAAAAGTTAGAGCAGAGGAGCTGGGAAGGCTACAGAGACCCTGTCTGGGGTCTTTAATGACCACGGGTAGACATCTGTTGGGAATGACCATGTATTATTTTTTTCTGCCTACAAGCAGGGAAACAGATTTAACTGATCTCTGGAGGTCACTTCCAGCCCTCTGATTCATATCCCTTAATTATTTGTAGTTCAAAATGAGTAAAATGAACTTTTTTTTTTCTTGAGGTACAAGGACTGACTTTTGCAGAAATCACCCTTTTATTGTTAATCACATCAGTGTAGGCAACTGGATTAGCCTTCTGTTTGATCAGTGTGGGGAAAAGGGAGGAAGAAAGAACATTAATCATATCAAATTTCTCTCTCAGCATTTTGACAATAAGATGGCATTTACGAAGAACTTGGGTCATACAATATATATCTGTCTGTCATTAAAGGAACCACTTTCCAAGCAGTTTTATTAATCATAGAGCTTACTACAAAAAAATGTCAGTGTGACTGCACCTACAACATTAATCCAACAAAGATATTCTTGATGGTTATCTTTATCTCCATATCTCCCACTAGAAGATGCCAGTTTTGAATGAACATCCCTGTCTATTTCAATAATGATAGGACCGCTTTTTGGTGTTTGGTTTTTTTTAGTATGACCACGATGCTGTTTTGTACAGGATTTATGCTTAACTGTTCATTTGAAATGTCTGGAATGACTGGTGAATACTGATGGAGAAAATCATGGAGAAATTTTCAGAGGCTGACTCTCCTGAACATTTTATACAAACCCCAGTCTCTATTCTCATTTAATTATCACAACAATTTATCATAAGAGTTACTAAGTGAAAGTGTTTGTGTCTAGTCAAAAGATCTGCTCAATCTTTAAAGCTGTGTGGTTTCATTTTGAGACTGTGCTAGAATTTTCCTTGGTCCTCCTTGCTCTGCAACTTCATTCTCTAAAGCTCAGAAGTGGCACTCAAACTGCCTATGCTTTTTGCGTTTTCATTTGAATAAAGAAATGCTGGAGCTATTGGGGTAGTAGTAAGGGCACTTGATGAGTATATGCCACTGTATTTTACCTCTTTTTTTATTTAGCATAGATGCACATTCCTCATCTTCTGAAATGAGTTCAGCCCGATGGATCTTACTGGTAGGGCCACAGCACCAGGATCTTAAGTGCTTGCTAAAAGAACCCTCGCTCTTAGCAGGAATAATCTGCTTGGATAACTGTTTGTATTGCAGGGGTGCTGATGCCTGGCTGGAATACAGAGGTAAAATGATGCTGCAAAAAAAGCCCTGTAGGACTGTTTATTCCCTTTTCAGGTAGAATTGATAATTATTGCTCCTAGTGCTATGGCAGATCATTCTCCTGTTAATCTTTCCAATGCTTTTTTTCTTATTTTTGCCTTTTTTTTTTTGCTAATGAATGAACAAATATATTTTCTCTAGGTCACAGTGGTACTAATTCATGACAACTTGTCTATGCATCTCCTGAAACCAGTTGAACTGATGGCACAAAACAGGCTCAGACTTTTAAAGCACCTTCTGATAGAATTTGGGAGATGGACAAACTCAGACAATCGGGGAAAAGATTAGTGGCATGAAAATCCAGAGGCTGTAATGTCCTGCTTAACAGTTACAGTAGCTCTTTGAAAAGGCAATAGCATGTATCTGATGGCAAATAGATCCCTCCATCTATGAATTTTAAAATGCAATAAGCAGCACACAACAATATAAATCCAAGAAGACTGCAATTTATCTGCACTTTGTTGTCTTAACTCATGCCAAGACAGCAGTATTACATCATATAAGGAGAAGTTTGGTTTAGTATTTTCTTCCCTGAAATCTCAGCCCAGGAAGCAAACATCACTTAATGACAGTAGTCCGTGTAATTTCATTATGTTCACTTAGTAAAGAAATAGGTAAGGTGAGGAAATATACCGGTATGCTTATCACAGTTTTATAAATGTATAGTTTTATAAATTCACTAGATGTGTGCGCTTTGATGATATACTAAATTTAAGTTAGCCTTAAGCACTTATGGCTCTGCTTTACTGAAGTGGTAAATAGGTGCATGTTTTGAGAATACTGGTAAAAAGTGACTCTAAAGATTTCTAAGTACAGGACAGAAATAATGCTTGCAAAGGTTTGAGAAATGGGCACCATATTGGCCAACAGTTGAGGTATCGTGGTGGGACACTGATTTTTCTCTTATTTTCTGTTGAAGAAATTTCCCTTTGTACACAAAACAAAATGTTAGGTCAGATAAAGAGTAACTCTGTAGCTTAACGTTTGCAATATTTACCTAGAATACAGGCAACTGTTCAAAGAGCCTGCATGTTCCAGACATGAACTCAGAGGACTTTCCTGCCAGTGGGAAAGTGAAAGGTGCTTTTTTTTTTTTTTATGTGCATTATATTAAGTAGGAGTTTTCTTTTCTGACATGCCCTATTAGATATGAAAGCCAAGATAAATGGTAATTAATCAGGTTATTCGAAATCTCTCTATATAATGACAAACATATGCTGTATTTAGGCAAGTAAGAAAAGATCATTTATGCTTAGAGGAGTGCACTCTTGCTCTGGGAAGCTCAGGGGTGAACGTGTCCCTGTTGTGCCCCAAACAAAACCAGCACGCAGCACTTCCAGTAACATTTTGTACTATGTAAGAGAACATTCTCCTTTTATGTGTGTGTGTCTGAGAGAGACACATAAGCTCAATTCACTGTGGTGGGAAACTGGGGTCCCCATGAAGGTTTATTAGCAGAAGAGCAGAGTGAGCAAAGCAGCCCAAAAGGGATGGGACTGTCACAGCCATGGTGGCAGTGAGAGCGAGGGAGGAGGATTTGTTTGTTTAGGCACAGTCTACGAATTTACCTCTGCCACTTCTGTTTAAAGAAAATAAACTGTGCTTCTGCCCACAACTACATAATTACATTGTACTCTAATATCTCTCGACTTCAAAATGACAGCTAAAGCAGATTAAAGCTGTTTACAGCCTATGGGAAGTAGTATGGTGGCTGCTGGCAATATTTCTTTCTCGCTCAGTAACCAAAGTCCGGTCATAAATCTATATTCTTCTTCAAGGAGGAAGGCTGTGATTAAAGGATTCCTCCTACAGCTGTGGCTTGGTGATAAGAGCTTTATGTTCAGACCCTCCTAAGCGACAAAAAGAAAAAAAATCATTTTTCATTAAGTTAGCTTCTCTAATTTGGGCAGGGGGGGAGAAGCAGACAAGTAGTTTGGTCAATGACTTACTGTAGATTTGGTAGAGAGCATTGTATACAGTATTTTTAAGCAGCAGCTGGGATTTGAGAGATAGACTACAGCCCTCATACCACCTTGTCTGTGTTCCTGCACAGCCATAGTTCTCTCTGCAAGATGGATATTACGAATTTAAAGAAGTTTCTTTTTTTGAATACTTGTTAGCTGCCCTAGTCCTGTGCCAGAAAGGCAGGCTTACCTGCCTGAAAAACTGCAGGCAGGAGCCAGTGAATTGTCCTTCCAAGACAAACATCCACACGGAAGGGAAACGTAATCCTGAAACTTAGTACTGCTGATGTGCTTTTGTCTTCAGCTGAGACCTCCACGGAGTAGCTGCGGAGACCAAAGGGAGGACTCCTGGGGAACCAAAAGGACTTTGAACAAAGATTTTTAAATGCTCAGAGCAGTACGGTGCCACTCTATCAGGCAGGACTTAACATGAACGCTTTTGTGATACCTTTACCACTGGACAAGTAACAAAACCAAACTAAACATAGTAACTCTGATGCCTGCTTTGCAGGGTTTGAAAGTTTCTGATGACAGAGTACAGCTTGATTATAGCAGGGAGGCTAATTAAACTATACACCCAAATAACTGTGGGAATGATGCCTGGTACCAGAAAGAAATGGGACCAAGCTCTAATCCTTTAGCAACTCCAGACATGAGCTATCTCACTGTGGCATATGCTCCCGGTTGTGCTCTTTACTTCAACAGTGACAAAGGGTGCAGTCTGAGATCCAATGCCATGTTTTTCTATTTTCTTAATTTTTAAATTAGGATGTATTTGTATTGGAATGTTTTGCTGGTACTAAGTTTACAATGTTCAGTGTTTAATTTGCATAAGAGTGCTGTGCAAAATGGGATGAGGGTTAATCAAAAGGTTTTATCACTCATTTTAATCATCTTCATTGTGTTGGAATAAGATGTAAATTTTAATTTCACCTTGTTAGCTAACGTTTTTCACCAAAAGTTTGGCTTTTCAAATCATCTGTCATTTTTAATAGGAGCAGATGCTAGTGATTTTGAAGAACCTAAATGCCTCGAGTATGGTAGACCTTATTAATTTGATTGATATACAATTTAATATAACTTAACAATTATTAATGCCATTTAGCATCAGTGTTGATACTCAGAAAGGTAGCCTATAAGCCAGAACAGTAATGCAAGAAAAGAGAAGGTTGTTTTTTCACCCTAGATCTGCTTTTGAATAGATACTCCTTTTAAGCTCACTACTGTAAACACTCTTTCCTCCTCTCCGTTGAATTTTCAGCCACGGCTATCACCTGGAAGGTTATTTTCTAGAGGCATATAGTTATCTCACCTTCCGAGAGCCAAGCAGTAAGCTTACTCTTAGCCTGAAGACATTTACCAACAGTGTTTTATATGTTACATTTATCAACTCTTCCAATCGCAGTGAAGCCAACTGAAAAACATACCTGCTAATGGAAAAGAACTATTAAAGTACTGCTGTGCGTTCACCTTGCACTAAGCCAGCTGCATATAGCTGTACCATAAATCACAGTTAAATGATTACATTCCACCAGAATAACTGCCGAAAGAGTAAACTTCCAACTAACAGGGAGACTATGCTAACAGAATGGGAAGTTCATTCATTTGCAGAATAATGTGATTCAGGGGTATACCCTGGGTTTGTGTTAAACGATGGGCAAAGGCTGTTTTGATACGCTGAGCTTGGCTCACTCTCTTCTTCTGGGCTGGCTACTAGGTCACAGTTCTCCAGTGCTCAGGCTTCCTGCTGCCAGAGGCTATGACTCCCAGAGTAAGGAAGGGCCTAAGGGTGCTGGGCTTTGAAGCTGGGGTAAACCTAAATGGGAATGGGTGGTGACTGAGGTTAGTGCGCTAGGCTGCCAAATGTGGTGGCAAATCACCACTTGCTTGCATCGCAGAGGGCTGGCAACTCTGGCATTAATTCTGTAAAACACCTCGCTAAATCTGACAGAGCTTGTCCATCGGGAAAAATAGTGCAGTGATCAGGTGCTCTCCACTGAGATACAGAAGACTTTAATTGCTGTCTCTGGCCCAAGCGCTGACTTCTGTGAGACGCTGGGACTGCAAAGTTGTGCCAAAGTGAGAAAGGAATAGCTGGTCGCTTTTCTTCCCAATGTTCCTTTGGAGGCAGATAGATGCCCTGCCCATTCTGTCTGGTTGGGGAGCAAGTAGAAAGGCTCAAGTCTCTAATTATAGTGGATCAAATCTTTGTGTGTCAAACAACAGAACTAGTACCTTGATCGGTAGCAGCTGCAGAAAAAGAGTAGGGCATCAATGCGTTAGCCATTGATTTACACCTATAATCTCAGACTAAGATCGTGTAGCTTGGACTGCACTGTGCAGGCAGGGATGAGAAGGAATTAGAGGGATGGTGGGGAATGTGTGCTCATTCCGGTGCGCTTGCAGCAGACCCTTGGGGATGTGCAGTGGCAACAGGGAAAGTGAAATGCGAATGGGCAGGGGTACTGCTGAGGTCTCGGAGAAATTTCAGCACTGTTGAGTGAAGCTGGAGGAGCACAGAGGAGGGGAGGTCACCACACTTGCATTTTCTACCTGAGAAGGACTTGCATGAAGTTGGAAGTAAAGCAGAGGGCAGTTCCTGACATCACAAAATCTGCAACCGTTAACAGATTAAATAGTTTACTAAATGAAACCTCTGTTTTTTTTCTTCACTGGGGAATTTCTTTATAATTGGGGAAAAAAAATATTTAATATTTGCAAATTGTAAACAAGCGCTTAACAGCTGTCTGTTTGGTATTGATGGAACTGATCTGAATGCACGCTGGGCTTGATCCAGGCAATGACAGATATTTTCTGTTTTGTTATTTTTCAGCCAAATTCAGGAGGATGGTTGCCTGCTCTGCAGAAACACATTTTTTGTGTGTAGAAAAACAAGCTGATTGCTCCCCTGGGATGTAGCCCCAGGCAGGACTAAGGGCTTGCTGATACATCAGCATTGGCAGAAGCACAGAATCTGACACAGGCTGCTGGAGGAAGCCTGTGGTGTCCATTTCCCTTCTTCCCAGAATACCCGAGAAGGCAGAATCTGTAGATCCTGAGCACAGGGCAGAGGAATAAGTCAAAGGGTTTCAATGCAAACTGAGACAGTTTAGTGGAGGTACATGAAGATTTGTGGTTCAAGGAAACTAAACACTAGCAAGGCTTAAAAAAAACCCAACTACCCAGGCTTAAGGAAAAACGGCAATCTGTGGGTCCCAGGATACTGTATGCACAGAGCAAGCCCTGCTACACCTCAGACTTTCTTTTGCTGCTGTTTAACAACCCCATCTTTAGCTTTCTTTTCTGAGCAATACAACTGAAATTTGCTGTGACTTCTTTTTTTGGTGTGCCATTGTCCCTGTCACACCCAAGAAACGATCAGTGCACTGACCTAGCAATGTCAAAAAAGGAGAAATAATTGACTTGTTTAATAGATGTTGAAGCCCAAACTCAAATGTAGGATGGATAGATGAAATTTTAGTTTTTAGGTATGGACAGGTACATTTTTTGCATTATGCTTCAATAAAGCATTTAAAGATAGTCATGAATAATAACTAAGTAATTTTATGCTGAATGACTGCAAAGCATAGAAGTGCTCGCTCCCTCTCTGTCTCTTAAGTGTAAAAATTTCTTCCATTAAAGGCCATATATCCCTTTCATTCCTGGGATGCAGCTTCCATTGATGCCAGTTTATGGTCCTGAAACACTGGCTGA
The DNA here is from genome assembly GCA_033439905.1 of Ceryle rudis. NCBI lineage: Eukaryota > Metazoa > Chordata > Aves > Coraciiformes > Cerylidae > Ceryle > Ceryle rudis. The sequence goes on from JAAGNO010011253.1 coordinate 31,277, forward strand.
AGATTAAGAAGGAAGGCGTAAGAGAGACCTTTATGGGGTTTTGTCTTCTAACATATTGAATGAAATACTTTTGCAAGAAAATGTGTTTTACATGTCTTTTACATTCTTTCCTTCACAGTAATGTCTCTTTTTCTAAGAAACTTGCATTTAGAAAATGTTGTGACATATTACATTAATTGATTATACAGCCTCAGAAACTGGGAGCACCTTTTCAATGGCACCGAATGCATCTGAGTAGACTGGAGGCTCACTGCATAATTCCCAGTAAAAAAGAGGAAAGGCAAAAATGTTTTCCTGTGAAAAACAAGAGCAGTGACACAAAAAGCAGCAGTATTGTTGTCTTCTATCCATTAAATGAACTCTTGTCATTGCAATTCCAAGAGTATGTGAAGGAGAAATCTCAATCTGACAGGCTAGTCCAGTTTACAGCAAAATTCTTTGTTTCCTCTAATTATAGACCTTCTTGATAGTTATTATTTTAGAGGGTAACCATGACGTTAAGATAGTCACATGAAAACACAAACCTTCATTAAATAATTAAACATCCATGTTCATCTTTCTAAATATTTCTAACTGGTTTTCTTTGTTCCATGACACCACAGCAGTCTTTTTTTTCAGCTGACCACAGATTAGTTTATGTCCCCATCTGACATTACTGTTTCCGTGAAGGGTATGCAAGAGCAGAATATATTGCTCAGCTACATCTCCAACTCTTCTGTCTCCTTGGGTGGACGCAAAACTCCATCACAGAAACATTTTCGGGACTAAGTTAGGTTGCAGATGTTTCGTATCTGAAGGTAAACTTGGACTAACAGGTCACTGCCATCAAGTAGTGTAGTCCCAGTCCTGTGCTCCTGACTTACAGTTCCACTGCTTCCCTTGTGCTGGCTCTAACCTATGTGCTGCCCCTCTCTGACCTCAGGGTAACGCAGCCCCAAACCCATCCAGCCCTATAACAACGCAAAAAGTGTGTCTCGGCCCTTTCCTGGTTTGGCAAGAGGAATCTGGTGGGTCAGAGGATCATCAATGCTGGTGAACTGAAGAGGACCCTCCAGAGCCTAGAGAGGATGATGGGAAGAGGAGCAGGGCTAGCAGGAAGCTGGTTGCAACGTGACACTTGTCTTTCTGTAATGCTGGCAAGCAAAATTCTGAATTGCGTGCTTCTTCAAAGGACATGAGAGATAAACGATATCACAGCAAGATAGTTGTATTTTAAACAGTGGTATCTAAATGAAAAATAGCCTCCAGTCTGCAATAGCTTGGTAAGAAGAGTTTCAATTTTTGGTATGAGTCTCTGGCAATGAATGTGCTATTTAGAACCTTATTGACAGCATTTGCATAGAAACGGTGGCTTGTGAGATTGCAGTTTGTCACTTGATGTTACATGTTGGGTTTCTCTTTTAAATCAGTGACAAAGTAAAATTATGAAGTGTTAAGTTTCCAAAGCTTTTATTAATGATGGGCTGTGCAAAGTCATCCTTGTACAGAAGGGTGTCCTTAAATAATGAGAAGGCAGAAAGCTAAGAAGAATTTTTGTAGGTCACTTCCTCCAGTTCCATCACTTATTTAAGTCTGAACAGCTCGAACCCCTCCAATATGCAAGTAAGATTCTGCTGCATGAAATGTAATTATTATACATAACGAAGCCTCCATTTTCACACTTAAACACAGAAGTACTCGATTCCTTTACGCTGATATTCCTCAGCTGCTAAAAAGTAACAAGAACTCTTCCTTGTTATTATTTTCTGAAATGCCTAAACACTATTTCTTTTCAGCCTGATTTTTGTGTTGAAGCAGCATCAGCAGCAGCAGTTTTTTAGCAGATGGATTGGAGACCTTTCATCAGGGAAGCTTAAGAAATGAAAGAAGAAAAGGAAAATAACTTTGAGAAAATAAATGAGTTTGTCTCATCAGAACAGGTTTTGCTGGAGAAAGGCCACATTCTTCTTCTGTACTATCAGAGTCTAGCATCTGAATACACGGGATGACAAACTCCAGTCAAAAAGCTGCTGTTAGCACTAGTGGGGTTATTAGGCAGAGGACCACTACAACATACTTCATCCTGATGGCTCTCATTTGAGTACTTTGCTTATAAAATGCTTTATGATCACACAAGGAAAGGTGTTATACAAGTACACATTATTATTACTTCCTTGTTCTGGAATCTGTGGCTGTGTTAGTTCTAATTTTATAATCCACATGAAAATAAGCTTCCCCTGTTAGTGAAATAGTTGCTGACTTACGGCAGGTATGGCACAGCTTGTGCGTTTGAAGCACCTGTCCTCTTCACAGATTGCTTCACTTGACATGAAGTTCTGTGCAGGAGGATGGGTGACTTCTTCAACATCTATTAAAATTATTTCAAATTAAATAGAATCTCTAGTGTTTAACTATATAAAATCATAGCCTAATTATTGATAATTCCTTTTTATATTTATGACACTATATTAATAATGAAGAACTAATTTAGTATTAATATGAATGTTCTAAGTAGTATTTCTTCAGTAATTTATTGTTCATTAATGTATCATTATTAGAAAGTATTTCCCTTTAATGTTTTAGTGTTGCTATAAAGCTGAGGATATGGGTAAAGCTGAGATAAGAATTTACCTTTGCAAGTAGCTAAAGACATAGTAAAGGTTATTTCCGTATCTCAGGTCTGTCTTACTCTGCAGTTTGAAAGGGGATAAATGAAGAGCAAAATCTAATCCTTCTCATATGTGTCTGACGCTCCTGGTAGAGACACAAAATGAGCAAACCTCCTATTGACCCTGGAATGAAGCAGCACTGTAGAACTACATACAAAATAGCGTAGCAATTAAATTTGCATTGCAGTTGCTATACGATAGCTCCTAATGTCAAAGAAAGTTATTGAATTTAAAATTGTGTTTATTTTCTTAGAAGTTTAACACAATATAATCCCACACTTTGGGAAAGCGATTTGGCTGATTTATCTCATGTTGTCCTCTTCTCTTCAATGGCATCCCCTTTATTACCCCCGTGAGGGACTGAAAGGAAGCCGTCAGTTATTTTTTGAGTCTATATGCACGTTCCAGCACACTATAATAGTCCAGTGTTTTGGAAGATTAACTGAAATACAGAAATGAGTATTACTTTTTCCTGTATTCAACTTGTCCTGATATTGTTGCAGTTTTTCAAGCCAAATCCCCTCCTGTTAATCTCTGGGTGAGTGGCTGTGTAAGAGGAAGTTAAATCCTTCCACCTCTAATGGTATTATTTAAAACAGGTTTTAAACCTTTCCTACTATTTATTTGTAGTACTCTTTTCACTAAGTTAGGAAATCATTATGATCTTCTATCATGGAAACAATGCCACTGTCCAGAGCATTTGAGTCTTTGAAGGTCAGCAAAAGCTGTGAACGCACGGTTGCTGGAGAGATCAGTGTGTTTTATAGGCGCTGTGAAAGTGCTGAGGATGGTTTGAGTATAAAGCAGCAACACTTAGGGCAGCTGTGGGAGCCAACAGCAACCACATGCGCTCCCCACCGCGAACAAGGGTGCTGTGGAACCTGATGCGTGAGTGTATGATAACAGTGTCAGATGCAAATACCTCATTAATATTCCTATGAATCATTCATGTGTATCTTTTGAAATAGTACCAGGATACTCTGAGTTTGTAAAGTTCAAGGGGACACAGTTTATTCTGGCCAGGTCAGAACCCTGCATAATCGCTGTTCTTGATACTAGGGTGGGTGTAGGTACAGTTTAACATTAAGCATATTTTCCTTAAAACATTTGTTGTTGCATTTATTCTTTTGTGGTTATTTCTGTGACGGTGATAGGCATCATCTTCTTAAGCTGCTGTCACTACAAATGTGATGGCATTAGCTAAATGTATTAGGCTAGTGCCATCTCTGTGGCACTCCTGAGGCCTGTTAGGCAGCTTGTGCTGCACTACGTACCTTCCGCAGCCCTGCCTTGAAGCAGTGGATATTTAGCATCACGCTGTATGGGAAGAACCCTCGAGCTGCTTTTTGACCCCGGTGGCTCCCTGGAAGATATCCATGCTCGTGAGCCTTCAGGCTATCTGGAGGTGTTAGCTAAGATGCAGTCTTCATAGCAGGACTTGAGAGATTGGTCAGGATCTGACCATGTATTTGTAAGTATGCTGCAGTTAGCGTACGGGAACGCACCAAGATCTTACAATATATTCCCAGCAGAGAAGAGTTTCACATCTCACTAGAAATGACTTATCAAATGACTACGTATCATTTATATCCATGTGGAGTTTAGTATGAATGGTTTGTTAGACATCTACGCTTTGTCAACACCCTCTACAAATGCGTTTACTTTAAGTGTTGAACATTTCATTATAAATGGCTTACAGAACGTATCTATAACCTTGATAACTCCATTCACTTTGTTAGTAATGGCTCCTTGAACACTTAAAGCATAACAATTGCCAAAATGTATATAAATATTTCATCACAAATCCATTGTTACTTATTTATAACATGCTCACCCAAAGCATTACAGAATATTTATTAAACATTTATAGATTATTTTTGCTACAACAAGTATGTGATATAAATGCATTATTCATCTCACAGTAAATCATTCCTGGGCATCCCTTAAAAATAAAGCGGCACCAAGAGGATTTTGGGTCTGTAGAATTTGACAAGATTAATTTTAATCATGTGCAAGTCAAATTCTAGTTTGTGTTTATTTTCGTTGAATTAAATGGAAGAGGAAATAAGTAAGCAGAAAAACAGCTCTCAGTAACCAAAGACAGAATGAGGAAATGGTTGCCTTGAAAGCCTGGCCATTTAGCATGCTCTGTCTTTAATATCTGCCACTGACTGCACACCAAACTCGTGAAACTGTAAGCCACGCTTCTTTTCTCACAGCTATTCTGGTGGGTTAGATGGCGTGGTTTCTGGGGCTAATAACTTGGAATGAAGGCTGTTCTCTATAGCTATAGTTGTTATTTGTTCTGAATTACTTTTCTGCTGGTTTCCAGTCCCCCAAGCTCATTCACTTACTGCGATAGCGCACCGATTCGTCACGTGCACGTGAGCGTGTGTGGGCGCGTGTATTTGGGGAGATCAGATGAATTTGAATGTGCAGTTGGGGTTTTTTAATGCTTTATCTGATGCCTACAGTCTACAGACAGCAATCAGGACACTCTTTAAAGCCAATATATCATTAAAAATTGCTTCTGTCTTACAGAGAGGACAATTTAGGATTCTGATCCAGAAGGCATTTATAGGATAGTTCAATAAAACATATGAGTAATTCTTTTTCCCAGTGTAAAGTTACTTGAATGGCTAAGTAAGAGCAAGAACCCATCTCAGGTTGATGACAAGATGCTATCGGTGTTTATCTAGCTATTCTATGATGCAGTCTCTTTTAGCACTTTGCTATTCAATAACTGTAAATAGATGGAGTAATTTAAACGCTTACCTAGTGTTCAGGAGAGCTGGATTCCCCAAAACAAGCACATCACTGTATTGAAATGACTGGGTATATGAAAGGCACAAAGTTTTAAACCTGTTAAATTACTCTTTTTTTTTTTTTTTTAATGCATCTATTAATCTATTCTCAAGTAACATTTCCTCATTAAGTGTGGCTTTGTATTACTGGTTATCTCTCCTCTTTTGTTCTAAATGATAACCTATTTAATTAATTTTTTGCTAATACAAAGGGAGGATATAGCTGACTGTTTCCACAAATGGGGGCGTGTAAGTAAAGGATCAAGGTAATCTCTCCAACTCATTTTCTCCTGGTCTTGTGAACATTTGGTTTGTTGCTAATTTACTTGGGTACAATACTGCTTATTTCTTTAGGGGAAGATGTTGATAATATCTATAAAATGCCAGAAGTATGTATTTTTATTTGGTACTTTTAATCTCCATTTCAAACTCATATACCCTGCAGACGTGTGGTGTTGTCTCACTGCCATGACCATACAGCACTGAAACCTAGGAGAAAGAAATGGGGAAGGTGGAGAAAAGAGCACAGGGTGTGTAGACTAAAGGAACTGCGCAGTAGTCACCATGAAGCCAGCATCTTTGATCAACGTAGGAGTGCATGATGGATTTATTTTCTCAATAATGTTTATTTTGCAGGCATGGAGCTATTTCGTATTCTTGTCTTGATGATATACGGGGAACAAAGATCACCTAAGTGGAAAAAAACCCCTACTTTCACCGAGAAGGGCAATTCATGGTTGCACAATTTGTGATTTCTCCGTATAGCTGCAGAACCATTATGGCCATGAAGGTGAACACCAGGCAAAAAGGGCAATGCCCCTTTGTGGCTGAGAGCATTGCTGCTTTCTGTCCGTGCAAGGACGGGTCCAGTGTAATTTCTGGGGGAAAAGCCACTTCTCCATATCCTTCTTTGCTTACAGTGGGATTTAGGGGATCACACAGGCACAGGCAAAGAACGACTGGACTTTACAGCTCTTTTGTCATTGTACTTTAGTCTATTACTTTGAAGTTATTTTGGTTGGGGGTGATATTTGTTTATTATTTCTCACATACTGTTCTCTTAAGTATGGAAATGGCAGCACTTTGTACAAAATCTTTAATTTGGCTTTCAGATTGTCAAGTTCCTGTTTGTATTTTGGATGTAAGAATTCAGTACGAATCTACTAAGACAGCCTGGCACAATTTGGTGCAATGGACACTTTTAGCAGGTGGGGTTTCTTCAGAAATCAGCGAACACTGTTAGATATTTTTGGCATTTTCAAATGCTCATTAGTGTCATCCTCAGGGGTCTAAGATGGTCATTATTAAAGAATGAGTTCACAAAAGAAAAAGGCTCTGCCAACAGAAGCCAACAAGTGACAGAAGTTCAGTAGTTGCTAGGCAAGCCACTTATTGAGGTGGTGCACGGATAAATTAGCTTTCAAAGTCTTAAGCTGAACATGTAAAGAACAGTGATGTCATGTGGCATATTCTCCAGAGGTTAAATTTAGGTTCTGCAGCTCACACTGCCAATTTTAAAAGGAGGGAAATGTCAGCTAGCGCAGAGCTGAGGTTGAGGGTTTGTTGCTTGTGCAAATTCCACTGACATTGACATTAACTAACTCTGGAAGATGAACTATGGATCTGCTTCAGCTGTCCATGATTTCATCTGTATTGCTTGTTAGTTCTCCAGTTTGTTCCAGCACAATACCAATTTGCTCCAGTTGACTTGACAAGCTTATGTTTTGTGCTTCTTATTTGTCTGGAGGTAATTTATAATCCCAGCTACATCCCCTGTGTGATTGCACAGACAGGTATTATTTGTGCTGTTTGCCAACACTGGGAAGTTACATAATATTGAAGCAGTAAGTGTATAAACATGGATTTTTGTGACGTGAATTTTAGGAGCAAGTGTCTGTAATACCAACAAGAATCTTATGCTTCAGAATAGTCACAGATATTTTACTTTTGAAGAGAAAACTTTTCAAGATCACCACAAAGATGAAATTGAAAAAAAAAAAACCAAACCAAAATAAACAAAACCAAACAACAAAACTCTTCTTTTTCTACTTAAAGTCTTGCTCTCTCTTTAGCTAAACAGAATGTATCTCTGTGTTTTATTTAGACAGAAGATTCTTTGGAAAACAGGAACTTCTTTGTAGACTGCACAAAGACATTTTCCTATAAAGGTGACAAGTAAACCACTTAATGCTGTTTTGAACTCACCCACTGCCTGACAACCTCCTTTTCTGTTTTGGGCTTTGTCCAGCTCCCAGCTTAGTCAGTGGGAGATGTCATATTCACTTTGTTAAGAATTGGACCGTGTCCTGCCACCCCCACCGATTGCTGTTTTAATTGAAAGCATCCCTAGAGCTCCTTTCATCAGTGGTGTTCATTTTGTGGTATTCTCAGGAACAAATCATGGTAGTTGTTTAATTAAAGCAATAATAAGCTAAAATAAATAAATAAACCCCAAACAAAAACCTCTAGGAGCATTTGGGGGCAGCTTGTGAGGAGCCCTGTACACGCATTCAGCAGTGACATGGGGTGAAAGGCTTGCTGTCCTCTTTGTGGCACTGTCACCAAGCCATCCATGTGGGTCAGTGCTGCTTGCTCTGCCAGAGGCACCATCTCAGAAGTGGGACGGATGTCCCAGGGCCTCCAATGTTGCCATCAGCAGGCTGGGTTGCATTCATATGGAGATGTGTGTACACTTTCTGTATCCTTTCATACTTCACTCTGGCTTCACTGTCGTGGTATCTCAAGAGACATGGCTTGTCTCGAGCCCAAAGCCTCCATGATGTTTGGCTGACGCAGGACGCTCTCATGTTCCTGAGATCCAGGCCTGTGTTTTGCTTGGCACGCAGCAAAGCATCATTGATGCGTAAGTCAGAGAGGAGACACAGAGTGATATTAAAATCCAACAGTCTTGTACAATAGCTACCTGGATACAGCTGCCTCTTTGCCTTGGTTTGAGCCACACCAAAGCAATTTTAACATGGCTTTTCATTCTCTTAGGTAATCACAGACCCATGGTTGCCTGCAAACCAGCAGGTACCAAGGGAGTGAAACTTATTCCAACATCCACAGAGGTCACCTTTTTGATAAAAGCACAAAACAGTTGATTAAATTAATTTAATAATTGTACCTAGCCAATTACCTATTTCCTACCTGTACTGTGATCTTAATGAGCTCAGCTAATGAACTGTAATATAATTACATTCAAGGAGGGAGGAGGGAGGAAGGAGAAATAAAAGAAACAGTAGTTTTCATATATGCCAGACCCTAATCTATTTTATAATGAAAGGAAAGGAAAGGAAAGGAAAGGAAAGGAAAGGAAAGGAAAGGAAAGGAAAGGAAAGGAAAGGAAAGGAAAGGGAAAGATTGTTGAAAGGAAAACGTTTAGTGAGGAAGGGAGGTTTCAGGCTTGAGTCCTGATGAGCCCGTGCCTGGAATTCTGCACCCAAAAAACATCCTGTCATTACAGAAATACTTTAAAAAATCCTCATTAATGTTTTTCTGGGACCATCCCTATAAAATCTGTGAAGGGGAATGAGAATTTAAATGCAACTGCAGATCCAAGGTGTCGTTAAGTAGTACATTGTCATAATGTGTATCCTGCAAAAGCCTGATCCAAGTATCTGATCTATTACAAAGGCTGTTTGGTTTGGGTCTAATTCTGCCTTTGGGTTTGTGGCATATTTGGACATATCGTGGCCAGGAAAACCAGGCTCCCCGTGGGCAGCGGTAGAGCATGTGATGTCCTCCCGCTCCCACCAGATGAAGTGTGGTTCGTGTAGTTCTTGGCAAACACAGAGTCGTGCCAAGGCTCTGGCTTTTATATCCAGTGGGAGAGAATTCTCAGATGACTGAACCTCATGATGGAGCTTTTGTGTGGAGACTGCTCTGGTAAAGTACTAAAAGGCATAGGGAGAAAATAAAGTAAAACTGAGAATCCTGCTGTGAAAATTCAGGATTGTTTTCTGTGAATTAAGCTATGCTTAAGCTATTAGGTAGATCTATTAACTGTACTACTTCAGAGCCGCTGGAAAGCGATTCACATTTCTCCTTTAGTATCTGAAAAGCCAGCACTAGCTTTAATTATTAATAGGCTTCATGCTATTATTATTTGCTTGCACCTATACATTAATCATTACATGCATTTGCTAATTTTTCTTTTCATTCAAAAATAAACTGTGGTAAGATGCTCAGAGTTCTCAAGAGAGTATGTTCCCCTCTGATGGGCAAGTAACATCTGTGGACATTTTGCTGGCTTAACAGTGTGTCTGTCAGAAACTTGGTGATTCAGAAAATTTACTAGCACTCACCTAATGATTAATTAGCCTTCTTTGTACGGAATGGGGTCTCTTCATTATGCACATTGTCACCAAGAGTTTAATCTGTTTGCTGTAACACATATGCTAGAGACTTAATAAGAGGAATTGTAGTAGTCAAGAAATCAGTTAGGATTGTTTTTGTGAGCAGAATTAAAGATCAGCTCTAAATATTTAAGAAAGTCTCCAAGGAGTTTAATGAATAGAGGTCCACATGCTATTACAGAAAAATTGTTTTGTATGAATGAAAATACTGTAGGACACTAGTTCTAACTAAAAGTAATTGCTGGAAATATATTAGATCAAGGACAGAGGTAGAAAATATTTTAACAGAAATCATATTCTATCTGTAACTTACTATCTGAAAATGTTTTTCAAAGACAATTTCATTTGTAACGTATGTTAAGAGTTCTGCTTGGCAAAGTCTGCATATAGCCTTCTGTTTCATAAAGTCTTCAGTTGTGGAGCATGGGGTCTTTAATGCATTGAAGGAAAAGGTCAAACTGACTCTTTAGGACTTAAATCAAAATAATTTATCATCTGCATAGAGTTAAGTTAAAGATATGTCCTTGTCGGTGAATACATCCAGATCTGGCATCTTTTTTATTAAAATATATACCTGATTAACCATCACCTCAATTTAAACTCTGTAACTTTTAGCAGACGACTCGCATCACATGTGTCTCATGAGCTCAGTTAAGATTGATTGTTCACATCTGATGAGATGTCCACAGCACAATTCCTCCTCCTCAGGTGGGTGGGAAGCACGTATCATTCTTGGCTGTAAATTGGCAAGAGAATGTGCCAACTAACTTTAACTGATGGCAGCAGCTCAGTTCTCTCAGGTCATAGCAAGTAATGATAACAGCAATCATGGCTGCTTCTCACTCTTCCATCCCACGCAAGATGGTCTGTCGCTGTCTCCTCTGAGAAACACTAGGTAGTTGTTAGTAGTTCTGTGTTTCTCTTTGAAATACTCTATGCTCTGATACACTAATATTTGTCATCTTAATTTCCCCCTTTCCCCTCATCCTAGAGGGAGTGGAAGTGAACAACTCCCATTTACAGCTGACAGCAGCTGTAGGACAAAGAAGAAAGATACATCCAAGGTAGGTTTGGGGTTCTGGGGGGACTTTGTTTTTGTTGTTTTTAGATGATGCAGGGAAAAATTTACTTTGTTCAGTTGGAAAGATGAAAGGCTTTTTATATACCTCATCTCTGTATATAGATGATTCCCTCAGCCAGGTTCATTGCTATTGACCATGTTCTGGTTTCTTGTAGCTGTCTCCCATTCCCTTTTGTGCTTGTTACCATCACATCAAGCAAGCAAGATAAGGATTTGTTTCTGTGTCTGTAGCTAGGGAATTCAGGTGGCTGAACGACCTGCCTGGCAGCCACTGTAGTGAAAGAGTGAACCCTGTGCTGATGTGTGATTTGAATCCAAAGACAAAACTTACTTTATGTGGTCTTTTTGTTTATCCCCATAAATAACCCAATTTCCTCTGAAAAGCAGAAAAAGAACTACACAGCTCCTGTCAGAGCTTCCCTACAGTCTCATAATCTGGTCACGGAAGTACCTTCTCTTTGGGTGGAGACTGAAGAGGAGGCTCAGACACCCTCTTGACTTTATTCCTACTGGTGGCACTGTCATTTTTCCCCTACCCAGAGTCAGCGTATAGAGCTGTGCTGGAGGTTGGAGCCTAGAAATGGAATTAGACTTGTAGGGGAAGTTGAAGGGGCTAAAGGATGAATGCATACTTAGTTAACTATTTTTTTTTCCAAGGTTTAAGACAAAATCATGCTATGCTATAAAATTAATATTATTCAAGTATTTTCATGGCAATTAGATTTCAGGTTTTGAATGGGTTTGTTTGCAGGAGATAGGTGTGTTGGTTTGGTTGTGGGTTTGTTTGGGTTTTTTGTTTGTTTTGTGTGGGTTTTTTTGGTTTGTGTTTTGTATTTTTTGAGGGTTTTTTTGTATATCCAATAAGGAATCAGAAAAATGCCACGTGATTGGGGTGTCTAATTAAAGCTACTCAGCACAGCTTGAATTTACAATTTTGATTTCTTGCAGTAATCTGCTTGTGAACAATCTAGAGGCAAGGAGTTATTCATAGAAACTGTTGAGTAAATAATTTTCAGATAATGAAAACATTCAAAAAAGTCAAGATAGTTAATTAGTGAGCAGAAGAAATTAAATTAATTGAATGAATAATTCATAATGAATTATTCACCCAGCTCGATTTTTACATAGTGTGGAAGGTCTGAAGAAGAGCCAGTGTTTGAATTAACTCCAAACAGAAAAGCACATCTCTATTTCTGCTGTGTTGAGGTTATTTATTGATGTGTAAAAACAAGCTGGGTGAGCCAGCCTATTTAATCATTTTACTCTTTTTGCTCTGTAATGTGAGTCATGCTGGATTTGAGACCATAGATGCTTTGCTTGCAAATGTGCATTAGGGAATATGTGTTACAGGGCTCTTTGTTTTTCAAAATATATTTAAGTAGTGTGAGAGAAGCATGATCAGAGCTGAAAATGCTCTGTAAAAGTTATAAATTAGGTATATGCCACAGTACTTATACTTGCAGTTGACATATGTCACAGCTTTGGCAAAATACTTCAGGTTAATTTTGTCTCACTACTGAACAGAACTGTATCCAGAAGAGTGTTTGTTGACACTGTGTTTGTTTTCTTGGGGTTGGAGAAGGGGTTGCTGCTGGGTTTTTTCTTTTTTTTTTTTTTTTTTTTCTTTGGTTTTGTTTGTTTGGGGTTTTGTTTTTTTTTTGGTTTGTGGTTTGGTTGGTGGTGTTTTTTAACAACAGATTTCTTCCGTTGG
>JAAGNO010011253.1:43978-65647 GCA_033439905.1 Ceryle rudis
ACAGATGATTGCTGTGAGAAGGGTGGTGTTTGTCTCCTGGTTTGTTTTTTTGGGGTTGGAGAAGGGGGTGTGGCTGGGTTTTTTTTTTTTTTTTTTTTTTTTTTTTTTTTTTTTCCTTGTGTTTTGTTTGTTTGGTGTTTTGTTTTCTTTGTGGTTTGTTGTTTTGTTTGGGGTTTTTTTAAACAACAGATTTCTTACTTTGTTGCTTATCCCTTGGTGGCGGAGTGGGGGGAGGAATCTAATGGCAATTGGAGAGTGAAATATTGAAAACCAAAAATGAGTGCTGAAGGGTTGAAGGTGGTTGTGGCCTGAGACACAGGGAGCAATGGGTGATCAGAGCTCACCCGTGTCCTTTTACCCTTGTTTTCCTCCCACAGTGCTATGCTGTGGAGAAGAACAAAACCTTTCTTAACCACGGTGTTACAGTCCTGCATGGAAAGAGAAAGGGCTTGCACAGTGGCTTCTATTCTTTGTACTGCCACAATGAGAAAACCAAACTCTTGGGGTCTGATGCGGGTGTTGGAGGAAGTGCATAAAATAACTAGACAGGAGCTACATCTGCTCCGAGGTGTAACTTCTAGTCTCAAGGAAACCTGACTTGTGGTGAAATTGTATCTTGGGGTCTCATTGCTTCATTCAGCAATGATTCTTCTACTCTGAGATGAGTCTGATGCAAGATTATACTAGGGAAGGTAGGACTTCAGTTGTTATCTCTGTGGAGGAACCGGTATAGATTAAGTGATCTGTTGGTCCACATTATCTGCAGCAGGAGTGGAAGTGACTGAGGGTTTTTTTGATTGAAACTGTGGCTGTGCAGGTAGAGATAAGGTAATTACAAAGCTGAGTAATACTATCCAGCACCACCTAATATTGTCAGTCCTTTCTTATTCAGCTTTCTCTGTAAACTGAGAAATGCTGTATTACAAATGAAACACTGTGTAGAAATTGATAATGTCTGCACGGACATAGGGAAAAGAGGAGATTGCAAATCTGGTGAAATATATACAAAACATTATTTCCTTGAGTACTTGAAAACGTTGGAAGGATCTGAATAGTGCTGGAAACCACCACTGTGGTATAACATAGGGGCATTTCCAAAAATGGCTTTCTGTTTGGGTTTAAGATAATTCAAGGTAGCCCCCATTTTACCCAGAGTGGCTCTCTTAAGCTGCAGTGTGGACTGATACTGTGCTAGAATTGCATCTGCTATTTTCCTGCTTTTCTCTACTTCATATGAGTCTGGCTAATCTCATGTCTGGCTTCTGTTAAGGAGCACTGCTGGGGTAGATTATGGGCTAGTTTCTGCAGTATTAGTAAATTTGATCCTGGTTGTGAAGTGCTGAGAAACTCTAACTAAAGGCAACTGGAGCAGAGAGTTGGAAAATCTAGGCCAGTAATAACTAAAATCAGAGCACAAAATGATCCTTACTTGTGTTTTATTTCTATATACTTCCAAAGGCAGCTTCCAATTGCCAACCTACTTAAACTCTTGAAACCCTTCCTAAAGCTTATTCAGTACAAGAAGCAGGTAGCAGGTGGATTGTGTTATCCATTTACTTCAGGTCATCTCTACACTGGCAGGTACAGAGTATGAACTGATTGGATGAAACACATGCTCTGACTGCAGGTGGTTGGAAGGGATGTGCAAAGAATGAAAAATATAATTGTAACTGGTTGTGTTAGAGACACAAAGCAGGCTAGAATTTAAAAGAAGAGGTTGTTGTGCATCACTGAACAGCCACTTAGATTTGACTGCAGTAGTACAGAGTTTGTCATGGTGGTTTAGTTAATATATTTGGTTTTGATGAAAGTGTCTTTGCTCCACCGAGAGAACAGTTTATATTTTGAATCGTGCAGGTAGATGATTCTGTAAGGTCATGAAGTTCTGTGCCACCCCCTCCACCTAAAGTCTGCAGAGCAAAACCAGAAAACCCATGGAACTAGAGGGAGAAAAATGATTCAGCTGTTCCAATGAACATAAAGGAAATGGATGTTCTGAATGGTGGATTATGCATCCTATTTTACATGATTGTTGCATAAGATGTCACTGATAGCTCAGTGGAGGGAAGAATATGCCCAAGACTCATCAAGGTGACCATTTCACAGCCCTCTTCAAACCAGGACACAGTTCAGATCTTGTATTATAGCATTTTAAAGAAGAATATCGTGTCTGTCACTTTATAAATGGCTTGTGCACTACTGCACTGGCCAGCCCTGCCCTCTCTGCAGACGTCAGTGGCATCGCTTAGTAACAGTTGTGCCGTGGACATTTTTCACGGCATGGATGCTGGGCCTACTCTACACTGAAAACAGACCACTTTAATTTCTGCAAGCCAACAAACAGCTGTCAGAGGGTCAATTAACTAATTGTTGGTCTGTAAATAAATATTTTGGGATGCTAACCGCATAGTTGAGCGAGTTACCACTGAGAGCTGGAAGGTGGCAAAGTAGGGTGAGATGGGGTCACTGGAGGGGAGCTTCAGTAGTCACCTCCCTTTTGTGCAGTGTGAAAGAGACATCATCTCTTTGTGAAGCCTGAAGTCTTCTTCGGCTATAGAGCCTTTTCTGGTAGTTACACAACTGCTGCTCCTTCTTCTTGTCCCCTATAGCTACAGCTTTTACCTGCTGGTTTCAGTAATGCCTACTTGTCCAAACATGCCGCACTTCTCTAGTGCGGAGCCACAGAATTCCGATTTTTATGACACATGGAATCCTGAATTTATGATAGACAAGAAAATAGCAAATGGGCTTGCAAAGAACAGTTGCAGCTGATGTCAATCCTCTCCACTTTTCTGCACTTTGTTAAATGCAAAGTGTTCATGTAGTTGGAAGGTCATCAGTGCCATGACATAAGGTGATAGGAGTATTTTGGAGCCATCCTTCTCAGAAAGACAGACAAAGTTTGTCAGGACATCTTGCATCACTGCTTCCCAAGAGATGATCTTGGACACGTTCCTGGATCAGGCTGTAGATGCGAGTTTTGTGATGGTCACCAAGGCCATTCACAAGGGGAGAGATGGCACGTGAGCTTACATGCCCCCACTGATCTGTCTTCAGCCATGTCTACAAAATAAAACAATTGGCAGCATGCTCAGTATGCTATTAGCAATCTTCTTCTTAAGATAATTGACCCTCTTGGTGAGTTGGTCCCAAAGGGAGGACACCACTTCAGTTCTGCTGCTCTCACAAAGTGTTGACAGCATCTGACGAACAGCGGAGACCGATACTGCCTCTGTTTATTGCCAACCTTTTGCAAAACTAAATGCCCAACTTGCCACCAGTGAAACCTAGATGGATCAGTTCTAATATAAATAGATAAACGCCAGTTCCTTCCCTTTTTTGTGTATTTCTCTACTGAATATCACTAAATTCATTCAAGCTTTTGTTTTGTTTTGTTAGATCTACAGCAGAACTAAACTGTAAGAACATTGAGCTGAACTCTTTTAAAACTGTTGGGAAAAGAATAGCTAAGCGGTGTTTCATGGTTTATATCTGCCAATATGTCACTAAGTAGTTCATGGTTCTAGTGTTCTGCGTGTGGAATATATCTATTTGTATAATATTATTCTGTTGTTGTTACTCCAAATGTCTTAAAAAAGGTACGCCAAGGAAGCCTGACAAACTGTAAAGGAAGAGCTATGTTTTCTGCAGGTTTGCATTTCACCAGGAAAGCTCAGAACTGCGTCGAGCTCTTCGCAATGATTTTCATAGTTTTTCTCCCACCTTGATACATGTTTCAGAGGAATGTCTGCTATTGGTATTTAATGTTCTTGAGTTGTTTATTGTGGTCCGCACTGATTTAATGGATCCCAGAGATGTAAATTACAAAGCCAAAGTGACCAGGGAAGTAGGATTATTTTGTGGTTTTGATGTTCTTTTTTTTAAACAAAAATAATCCTGTAGTAAGGTGTATTTTCTTAAAGGAGTGTAGCCAGGTGGGATGGGGAGGCAACAGGGTTGCCTTGGTCTGGGGCTGCTGGTGTCTGACTCAGGGTGGTGGGAGGGGAATCACTCCCTTCTCTGAGACACAAAAGACACCCGCCGCAGGGTTGCCCAAATACCAGTATCCAACACCAGTCCAGATGCTCTCTGGTACTGGTTGTCACTTCAGAAAGGTATATGGTACCTGTAGGTCCTGTGTCATGTTCAGACTTGGGAAAATGTCTGAGACAATGAGATGGAGAAGGAGGAAACTTCCACAAGATCTAGACAATTCATATGACAGGACTGAAAACAAGGTCAGCTCCTGAGTGAAGGCTGTGGGGTAGATTTGGCCTCAAATGTTTTGGACCTGGCTGAACAGAAATAGAGGTCTGCTTTTTTTTTTTTTTCATACATTTGTTTCTTCAGAGACTAAACTTCATGTCTCCAAAATGTGTTAAAAAGATAAACTTTATTAAAAAAGGAAAAAATTACTAAAAAGAAAGGCTTTTGCTCTACTACAGGATGAGGGGTTTTGTTTTGTTTTTCTTTGTTTGTTGTTGTTTGCTTGGTTTTTAACATGTCTTAGCTGTTCCACGTACTAGCTCTTGCTGGTTTGGTCTGCAGTGGCAGTCCTACTAATCTTAGCGTGTCTGGAAATTAATAGTGTAAAGGCTTCACTCTGGTGTCTGCATCTATTTATCTGCAAAACCCCCCAGACTAACACAAGATTCCGAGCAAAAAGCTGTTTTCAGAGTCACAAAATGCTATTTATTTTTAGTCCTAGGAGTTCCAAACAGTTCACAACTGTACCATTTTTTTCTTCTTCGGTTGTCCCAGCCTGGTACAAAACTTTCTGTTGGCAGATCTGCTG
This sequence comes from Ceryle rudis, assembly GCA_033439905.1. Lineage (NCBI taxonomy): Eukaryota > Metazoa > Chordata > Aves > Coraciiformes > Cerylidae > Ceryle > Ceryle rudis. Next base: position 48,774 of record JAAGNO010011253.1, read on the forward strand.
AGTACTATCTGACGTGACATTTTTCAGAGAGACAGATTTTTCTCGTGTTCATTTTCATAGCTTCAGGAGGGTCTCTCTTATTTTTCTTCCCCCTCCCCCCCCTTTTTTTTTTTTTTTTTTTGCCTTTTACTACTTTTTTTGTTTGTTTGTTTGAATAGGGCTGTTGGTTGCAGGTGGGTACATTTGCAGATCCGCTGTACAGGAGAATGGGGGGAGTGGGTTGAACTGACAGTTAATCAACAGCTGGTTGGGTTCCTAGTTCAGTGCTCTGTGAAGTGCACAGTGCTAAATCAATTAAAGAGAATTTAATATTGGTTTACAGTAAGCAGTTCACGTAGAGGTGTGGACTCTGGAGACTCTATTCTCCGGCGTTGCAAGTTTTGGCTATTTACCTTGTACCTCTTTTCCTCAAGAGGTGTGAGACTCAAGTGCTATAGCTGGTGCTGACAGAGTGAGTGGAAAAGAGACACTGCAGATACTTCAAGCAGGGGAAGAGTCCAAGCAGTGGCAATGTAAGTGAAGAATCGCTATGCTTGGCAATGTAAGTCTGAACATATTTTTGGGACTCACTTGTTGAGAGCGAAAGAAGGATAAAGCACTTGAGAGTTTCTTAAGTGAGTGTGTATTTCATCCTGAACACTTTGCAGAACCAAAGCCTGGTAAAAGTGGGTAAAGCTGATGTTAGTTATGAACGTTTTAAGTGTTTCAGGCCTTTCTGCAGAAAACGTTGACGTTTTCTATGGCACTTTAGAGCACTATTTGTGCATACTTTTTCTGCTTACATGTAGGCCGGCCTGATAAAGTAGTAAGAGGTTTGCACTACATTTGCAACAGTATCTCAAAGGATTTCAGTGTTCTCCAGGTAATTCTGCAATGACTCCAAGTGAAAAAATAGTATATTATGTCTGGATAGATAATCTGTATCCAAATCAGCTGCTCGTGCTGGCACGGGCTTACCAGAGTGGGTGCATATGTTGGGTAGGCACATAAACGTTTGCTTTTCAAAACTGAGAAAATGATTGACCAGACATCTGCCCAAACTTCTGGGGTACAATTGGCTTGAGGTCAAAACCTGTTCCTATAAACGCAGCAGGCTTGGTGTTTGGCTATTATTTGATCTGCCTCGATGAGGTAGTCGATACAGAATTGAGATGATGGAAGTGCAGAGAGCATGAGGTCTGTCTTTCTGATCTTTGGGAAAAGAGGAGTTCCATTTTGAAGTGGTTAGGAATTCACTCTGACAGCAACACTTTTGTTAGTCATACAGGACGCACCATGCATATTTCACACACAGTTTTATGTCTCCCTTTCCTAACTAAGAATTATTTTCTCTATATCTACCTTATCTTTGACTTATTAAAAAACTTTAATTGGTGGTCTATTACTAGGTACGTTAATGGCTTGATAAAGTTTTGAAATACAGCATTCCGAATGCTGTGCTCTCTATACAGTTCTTAATACCTTTGCTATTTCCTTTTGCTATTTGATGATCACTTTTGCTGGAATATGTTTTGCAATTACAATAAGAGATTTAATGTTGTTGTGAACTCTGCCAAAGTCTGATTAGATTTTCTGGTTTGGCCTAAGTCATTTATTTGTGCTTCAATTTTCTCTATATAAAATGTTTAGATTGCAGGGCTTTAGATTGCAGATCCTGGTAATTAACTGCAAGTCTGATTTTTAGTTCAGCATAAGGTTAAGCAGCTTCCATAAAGCAAAATCCTATTTATTCAGAATGAAAGGATTATAGGGAAGACATAAAGTAACAGAAAAGCAGTTTACATATGAGTCTGGGTTCCTAGGAAGTCATCAGCCCTGACTCGGAGCTCCTAATAGAAAAGCAGTATATAATACCCTCTTGTGGGTCTTAGGAGTTTTGGTAGAAATTCCATGTCACTTCCAGACCGTGGAAAAAAACTTCTCCCCATAGGTAACGACATTCCCTGTCTACATTTATGTCATTGTGCGATCTCCTCAGGAAATAAACTCTGCTGTTACCTACATCATTGTGAAATAGTTTTCATTAGTTAACTTGCCACATGCACTGGTGACCTGAATTCCTGCAGGACATCCTCCTCTGCCGAAGTGTTCAGCTGGCACCGCAACATCTAAACGGAGATACCGGTATTGCTGCTGCTGGCTTGAAAAGTTGATGAGCTGGATTGGGAAGAGTATTTAAGGAAGTAACCCTGAATGCTTGCCCTGTGCTCATGCCTTTTCCTGAACAATTACTTTTGGCAACAGGGAGGTCAAATGAACTCTGCACTGGGCTTTGGTCTGACATTATCATGCTCTTAGCAATCAAGACACATCTAATACAGTTGTTCATCAGTTTTCAATGGTACTGCAGGTATCAATATTTTCTTACAAGGCTGCCCAGGTGACCCAACAGAGATTGTGCTTGTGCAGAAGAAACAAGCTCTGGCCTGAAGATTTTTACACGCCAACTAGACAAGACTGGCAAAGGTCAGGAGGGATTAAGAACCAGGCAAAATGATGTGATTTGTTTAAAGAGATGCAGTGGGATCTGGGAGAAGCCTCTAGGTCTCACTTGATTGTTTATCCCGTAAGTAAAACAGCTTAGATTTTACTTTACCATTGCAGCTTCTTTTATATTTAGAGCATTATTGCAAAATTTTAATGTCTCCTCACGTAGCCATCACCCTTTCACGTTTATTTTTCTCTTCTGTAGTCCAATGATAGGACAGGGGGCAACAGATGAATGCTGGCACATAAGAGGTTCCATCAAAACATAAGGAGAGACTTTTTCCTGGTGAGGGTGACAGAACACTGGAACAGGCTGCCCAGGGAGTTTGTGGAGTCTCCTTCTCCATACATTCAAACCCTGCCTGGATGTGTTTCTGTGTGACCTGCTCTAGGTGATCCTGCTCTGGCAGAGGGGTTGGACTCGATGATCTTTCCCTTCCAACCCTGAACATCCTGTGATTCCATGATAAAGTTCAAATTATATCATCTCAGTCAGGATGGGTGAGATAGCCAAGCATTTTTCCTCTTCATTTGGATCCTGATTCAGTTCTAACTACCAGCATGTGCTTTAATCCCAATACTGCTCAAATCCAGTATGTTTTCAGTGCTTTTTCTGGATACATTTTTTTTTTGTTAAGTTGAAGTTTCCTGGTGTTTGTAGGACTGAGCAGTTATGCAGACTTACTGTGTATATCAGAGTGCTGAGCCCCAGAGAGGCTGAAAACTTGCCTCTTCATCCAACACGAACATCTGATTCTTCAGGGGTCCATCTTTCACTGCAGAGGCATGAACATTTTCAGCAATCCTGTAAACAAGTATCAAATAGATTAAAACTTTCTAAAAAATTGGACAGGTTCTTTTGTCAGTCTTTTTTTTCGTTGTTGTTCTTGTCTTGATTTGTTTCTGTTCTTCAACTACTTGACTTTTTCTGTTTATAACTGGTTTTTTCCTCCTCCGGTGAAAGCCTACCTGTCTGTCCCCTGATAATTGTAGAATTTATGCCAGAAGCTCCTTCTTCAAAGATAGATCTATACAAAAATTCTCATGTGGGTATTGCTCTCCCTTGATGTGTGTAGTCCTTTCTGCAAAAAATAAGAAAATTGTACTCTATCATTCCCAAAGACCAAGGCAGATCTTTTTCAAAAATATTTTTTTCTGAAGAATATATTTTAAAAGCACGGTCACTTTGAATTCCCGTATTATCTTTGTATCTGCACACTCCCCTATTCTCCTGTTTGACAGCAGCAGGTAAAGCGTCTCCTCCCACAGCCTGTGAAGTTAGTGAAGGAAGAATTGAAGATGAGAACTGAGACAGTGACAGAAAATGGGAGAGATGAGAGGACAAGATGGCCGAGGTTTGTTTGTGAGCCTGTAAAGACACAAAGCAGCTCCACTGCAGAAGTCTTGTTTTCAGTATTGAGCTCTGGTAGAATTCAAAGCTACCCCAAGTGCTGACCAGCACTTAGTACAGCCAAGGTGCACGTGCTCTCCTTTGAGGTGAGAGGCAGTAGAGGTCTTTGTGATGGGGAGTGTGGGACATGGACAGAGCTGGCTCTTCCTGCATGGAATAAAATACTGGGTGTATGCTAGGGCACGGATCAAAATGGTAGAAACACTTTTTCTTCATGCTGTCCCCAGTGCACATTTAGAATATAGTTTGAAATAGCTGGGAAAATACTACTTTATAGTAGTCACAGTGAAATATTAGCTCTTAGGACTGCTGTCTGATGACATGGACGTGTCGGTTTTGGTACCTATCTACTCCATGCCAACTGAATATAAGCAGCGTCAGAACAAGTCGGGCAGTTTGTCAGATCTTGCAAGCATGTGGGCAACTACAGTTGTAAAATTGATTTAATTTGATTTTTACACTGATGATCTGGGTCCACAGTTGACATCTGCATAAAAATGGTAAAAAGTGAAATTTAGATCTCACTACAATATAGAAGTCCAAAAATTTGGTGCATCAGAAGCCTGCTAAGAAATTTGGGATATCCTTGATTTAAATAATAAATGGTAACAATAACTACCACTTTACAATTAAAATTCCTTTTATTTCACATCTTCCCATTAATCAAATGCAGGGCTGATCAGATGATGTGAACAAGAGCCTAAAAAATGGTTTTTCTAAGGTTTGTCACCAGAAAACCCTGAAATGATATTTGGCTCAAGTCTGCAAAAGACTGTATCTCTGTTGCGGTTGCAAAGGAAGACGTGGCTGTCTTTATTGTTTGCTGTTCGGTGTCAGCATCATCACTTAGATGAGAAATCATAAAGAAGTAATAAACCCTTAAGTTCTTACAGATGTTGGATTGAATTTTACAAATATCAGCGTATTTGGGTAAGTAGTTTCTGAACTGAATTATGATATTCTGTTTATCTTGAGCAATAAGCACATGAATAGTAGATGTATTTCCTGTGCTTCAAATTTGGTAATTTTTTCCTTACCAATATTATAATTAATAGGAAAAAAAGGTGGGTTTTTTTTGTGTGTCTGTGTACATTGAAAGGGTTCAAGCACTGTGAAGATGCCAGTTTTGGTAAAAAAAAAAACCTAAGAACGTTGTTTTGCTAATTCATGTTCATCTAAAAACCAACCAAACAAAAAACAACTACAATGCATTTACACTTTAATATTGTATCATATAAATAGACATCTATAGCTCTGCATACATTATTAATATGGGTTTATTGCCTGCTTTATTGGTTTCACTACGGCTTCTCCTCTTGGGAAGCCATGTAAAATACAAAGACTGCACAAATGCCCACATTACGAAAGCCACTATATACAAAGCAAATAAGATTGCACAAGTACAAATATGCACTTGAGTCGCTTCCTGCAATTCACATAACATAATAACAAATAGTCCATAAACACAATCCCCCTCCCTGGCTGCCACTATTATTCCAAGTATTTGATGGGTTTTTTATCTAGGACACTGTGCTGCTAGTAGAATGCTAAACAACATTTGGTTCCTTGTATTTTCTGACAAGAAAATAGAATTCGTGTTGAGAAGAAACAGAAAACCTTCAATATTATTCAGAACCGTCCCACTGGTGTAGTGATGCTACAGAGGCCTAGTATGGAGTTTCTGGCTCTAAAGAACCAGGTTTCTCTGAAGTTTCACTGCAGAAATGTGTTTAAGACTTTAACAAAAGAGGTACTAGTAGTATTAAATACATGTGAAAGGGAACACTGGAGACAGGATTATTTCTGAACGCTAATCTTGTGTCAACCGCTGACATACTGTCTTACAAAAGCTTCCTAACCTTCAGAATCTGACTGACCTTTTATATGGGTTACAAGTTTAATAATCCCCATTCTCAGAACTTTCAGAAGGTTGGTTGTTTTCATTTTATTATTTTTTAATTTTTTTTGGTGCAAAGTATAACACGCATTGTACTCCTCTAGATGCTGAATATCGGAGAGGAGGTGTTTCAAGGTGGAAGTGTTGTTCAGTCTTTTGCTTGTGTGGGAATAATGGCAAGGAGACTGGTTCTGTAGCGTGGGGGGATACCACATGCAAATACCTCCAGGCAGGGTCACCCTTGGCGAGCTGCTTCTGGGCTTATGCAGTGGAAGTTCTGAGTCGCAAAGATGTCATCTCCCATTGCACATCAGACTGGAAGACAGACAGTGTGGACTATTAAGAGTAATTTTTTCCATATTTCAGGTGAAAGCACCAGATTTAGAGCTTGGTTTCCTTTTTTTTTTTTTTTTTTTGATTGTTTAATCCCCAGGGAATGATGGAATGATGGCATCTCTTTTGAATATCTTACCCAAAATCTTTAAGAAAAACAAACTCTGGCTGTTGAAGAAATGAGCGTGAGAAAAGAGGAAGAAAGCTGGTTCTATGCCACTGACGTGCAGAGAGCCCTTTCAGACAAGCGTGGTGTGATTTCACGGCAGGTATCAGTAGCACGCGATTTCAGCTGAGGCCAAATGAAGAAAAAGGGCCAGTGAAGGCCCTCGCTTTCGAGAGCATTCCTGGGATAACAGCACTTGCACATCCACCAATTGCTCCTCTGTTTATGTTAGGGGGCCAGGATGCTCAAGCAGTTTCTCTTTATGATCTCTCCACTGTAATTTCTAAAGGCATATCCTCTTCCATGAGATTTCCCTCAATGTTTAGAAAGTTACATTATTGGGGGTTTTGGTGGCTTTTTTCTTTTTTAGTTTCTCCAACATCAAAACTTTCTCAGTCTCTTTCCCACGTGCCACACAATTCCCCATCTGTTCTTTCTACATTAGTCCAGTTGTAACCTTCATCTGATCATCTTCCTTCCAAGCTGCTATAAACTTAAATGTGTTTCTTTGTGGAAAACTTGCAGGACCACCTGGTTACAGCAGCCTTAGTTTTAGTAGCTCTTTTAATCTGTCTGTCATCTGGTTCTCTTCCTGCCAGTCTACCACTTGTATGATGGCTTCTTGCATCTCTTCAGTGTCCATGGCCTGCCCTCCTCCTGTGTAGCTGCTGCAGGGCTGCTCCCATCAATTGCTGCTCCCTTGCAGACCTCATGCAGGCTGTGCTGGGGCTTGCCGCAGGCTAAGCCCAGAAGCTCTCTGCAGGCCCCACAAGTTGAAGGACTGCTTTATGAAGTGCCCTGTCTTCCAAGGAAAACAGCAAAGTGCTGCCCTCTTTGGTCCCTTCACTATGGCAGCCCACAGCAGTATTTCCTACTTCAGTCACCTTGCTTTGGAAGGGCAAGCTACTACCTTCCTCAGGATTTGGAAAGGTGGCTGCCTTCCCTGGCAGGTCTTCTAACGTAAAAGGAGCTTTCTGTAATGAAACAGAACCAGAGAAGAGCTTTATAAAGGTCTCCATGAGTCTGACACCTTGTGCTCAGGAGCAAGTGTTCTGACTTCTCCATTCCTACCCCTGTCAGCATTGATAAGCCTCTCTTACCTGACATGAGCTTTTATTGCCCTTGACTGCTCTCCATTTATATAGAGGTTAAATCTTCCCCTCTGTGCTTTACAGCAATATACTATTTAGAAAACAGCACTTCCATTGAACACAATAAAGGCAGATGGATTTGGCATGGTTGTCGGGACTTTTGGGTTCCCGCCCCCCCAACAGTAGGTCAGGAGTGGGAGCAGTTCAAACTTTTCCACATTCTGACATGCTACAATTATCACTGTAATGGGGAACTACAGGATCAGCTCTTTGTCTCTGCTCAGTACAGACTGCACAGTGCAAGTCTGTTGTATTTACAGTTAAGCCCAGAAAAATAAAGAGGAAAAATTGATAATGGTTTAGAAAGCTAACAGGTGTTTTGTCTGGGCTTTTAATTTCACTATTACAAACGGGACACTTTTCAGACTATAATGTCAAATGTCTCATTTGCCATCTAGGTGTGACCAGGGACTGTCTGATTCCTCACTGCAGGTAGGACAGAAAGCTTCAACTGGCATCTCTGGAAGGGTGACAAATCCTCTTGTACTTTTCCAGCACTTCCTTGGGTGTATTTCTGAAAGACTTGAGTTCAGTTACTGTTTGTGAAAGCTTCAGTGGTATGTTTCCACAAGCACTAATAATGAGCTTGGTTATCATCCCAGTTACGGTACCGTTTTCCTGTTCAGGTTGCGCCGCTTTGGTATGCTAGAACAGTTTGTCTTACGAAGGGGTGAGGGGAGAACTCCTTTGTTCTACTTTTTTCATTTCAAATTACCTCTGAGATACAGGAATTATATTATGGCATTTGGAAAACTCTCAGTTCTCTAACAACATACTGTGTATGTAACTTAATAGCAATATTCTTTCCTTTTCAGTTCCCAAAAGTCTTATCTGCCCTGCTTCTTTTTCTTCCTGCAGGAAACAGGATCTTCAGAGGGTTTTCTGAAAGCTCTTTGTAATATTAGCGAACATGTACAGGAAAACCCTCAGGTTATGTTCAACTCATGGTATCCTTCACTTTAGATTTAAGAAATTCCCTTAAACTCTCATTAGTGGAGACCTTCTCGTTCCTATAAAAGTTTAAAGAAAATCTTTTTCTCATCAGAGATTTAGCACAGCTCCTCAGCGTGGCTGGAGAAAGTAAATTCTTTGTGCTTCATTGCTCGTTCTAGAGGAAAGACAATTGTTAAAAACAGTAAATATGCCTTTATTGGTGTGACCCTCTACTTCCCTCATCTCTTTTAGATTTACTGAGTTTTCCTCTCTTCAGCCTTCTGCAAATCTTTTAATTGATGGGAGGGAACAGTCAGGTTTTGATTAAACACTGATGAATCCAGGGGGGATTATTTGGTTTCCCTCTGCAACTGTGTGAGCTGGGATGGGCAGAACACCCTCCGCGTTCTTGCTGGTTTCTCACTTAATCTGGCCCGCTATACATTAGGACAATTCTATTTGTGTATTTTTAAGCAGACTGGCAAAAGGAAAAAGAATTGAAGTACCAGTGTTTAGCAAATTTTGTTCATTTTTTGTTAGGGATTAAAAAAAAAAAATATATCTCTTGTCAAATTCTCTCATGAAATTGAGTTATGCTAAAAGTTTAGAAGCTTTCTCACATCATTAAATGAGAAGAATCTGGGAAACGTATGTCACAAGGAAAAGAAAGTAAAAGCTGCAGTGAAAAGAATTTAACTGTTGTTTTGGAAAGCTCATAATGCCAAAAATATAGAAGTTTAGGGGGTCCGTTATGCAATTTTAAGGCTCCCGAGTGAGTCTTGCAGTCCAGATTTTATTAAAAAGTAAAATTAAAAATATATATATATTGTGTGTGTCCCCTATGTTTATTCCTTAGCTAAGAGCTGCCTTCCTTTTCATCTCTAGGGCTTGTAATTATCTCCTACGTCTGACTGTCTTGTTTCTGGCCAAATCATAGAGATGTTTTTGGCTACGTTGAGGTCAGAATTTAAAACCGATGATTCAAAAAAATAGCCATGAGCTTTATTTTGGTTTGAGTTTCAATCAGATCATGACTGTTTGAGCTAAAGAAAGAAAAAATACATTCGTGGCAGAGAGAGCTTGTGAAAACTATTCAGAACATACAATGCCAGGAGAAATTCCACTGACGAGAAGTGAAGGCACACTGTGAATAACGTATCAGACAGAATCTGTGCATTTCACATTGCTTTATAAATATAACAGGATTTATCCTATGTGGGGGCTGATTCACAGACAGATAAATCGGTGCGTGGTTAAGTATCTAGTTCAGAGTTTCCTATGGATAGTTTTGCATTATAAAAATGAACTGCTGTTGGCTGTGAAAAGTGCCCTCTAGACGTGTGCAGCAGCAATTCAGATGGCGAAACTCCTTTAAGATCTGAAAAGCACGATAAATGTTGCAAGACTGGTAGCACAATTTCCCCAAATGGCTTTGCTTTTTGCTAATCCTGTTTTTCGCAATTACCTCCAGAAGTGAGACAGAATTTTTGGGGAGGGGACACAGCAAGGACAGCTGACCCAAAATGGCCAAAGGGATGTTCCATACCATATGATGTCATCCCCAATGTATAAACTGGATGGGCTTGGCCAGGAGGCATCACAGCTTGGGGACTGGCTGGGCATTGCTCAGTAGCTGGTGAGCAATTGTTTTGTGAGTCGCTTATTTTGTATATCATCTTATTATTTTCTTGTCCTTTCGTGTCCTATTAAACTGTCTTTATCTCAACCAAAGAGTTTTACTTTCAGCCCCCCAATTCTTTCCCCCATCACACTGGGGAGGGGGGGTGTGAGGAGTGAGTGGGCAGCTGTGTGCTCCTTAATTGCTGGCTGGGGTTAAACCAGGACAGTATCACAGATATTTAGCACTGGCTTTGCTTATGATATTTCTTTCCCTTCAATCAGATCTTATTTATTTTATTTAGGTAGGCCCATTATAAAATTATGTAGAGCGTGGAAGTTTCTAAGGGCCTTGTTCCCTTAATTAAACAATTATCTTGCCATTTTGGATTTGATCAAGAAATGATTGAACATGACACATTGTCTCCCCTCTGGAGCACGTAACTGTGTCAGGGTCAATCATGTTTCCTTTGGAGTCAGAGGGAAAAGGGCTTTCTCATAAATGAGAACACACTACTGATTTACAGTGGTAAATATCATACATAACAGACTTTGTTAACATTCTTATAAGATTAACAAAGTAATCTGGAGACAATTTAGCAAGGTGGCTATGTAAAAATCAAATTACAACAAAGGGAGAAGAATCATCATCTGGGTGAAAATTTTCAGTTATTTAGGAAAATGAGAAAATAGCTAACGTGAAAAAGGCCCAGAAAGAGCGATGGAGCTGTAAATCCCTTTTCTCTGCTTGAGTATCAAAGCAGCCTTGCCGCCTTTTGCCCTGTGTCCTGAACTTTGGAAAGAATGGGGTGGGCATTGATGTTTTGGAAGCTACAGAGGAAATGATTTCCAATCTTGCTAGCTTTCATAATGCTGAGGAGTGCTCTGTCTGGGGGATGTAATACACCCACCAAGACACTTTTTCCTATCTTAAGACGAGATTGCCATCAAGCCGGTCGGTTGTATGGGTCTGCTAGCCTGTTTTACTGTGCCTGTCAGCGTCTGAGGGTCACAGGAAGAAAAAATTAAAACCGAGCAACGCAAATTACTAGAGCACTTTGAAATCTGGCAACCATGCCAAAGCACCTCGTACAATTTACTTGGAAAACAACTGCTAAGCATTCTTTGGATAATTTTCTTCCTTTAGCTTCCTGCCATGGAAGGCAGTGTTGCTTTCATTCCCAAGTTTGTTATAACTTTATTATGGTTTTGGACTACTTGCAAGAAAAAACCCCATGTTCTTTATGCACTGTTATAAAACAAATAAATATTTTAAATGGTGCTTTTATCAGAAAACTAAGAATCTCTATTGCCATTACTTCTACTCTATTGAAATGAACACCCATCATTTTGGCAGTTGTCCATCAGATGTTTGCAGAAACTGAGTTATTTGCATATTGGAAACTGTTCACAGATACATTAAATAACATTTTATTGTGGACATCTGCTCTGCTAAAAATCTGCCAAAGTTTGTATCAGATAACTTCAGCAATTCAGATTTATAGAAGGAATCTGTTCTGAAAATATGTTAAAACTACCGTCTCTCTTTTATTTCCTAGCTTTTAGACAACATTATTTTGCAAAAGCTGTTCTTGTTAAGAGTCTGAGTCTTCCCTGCAGAATAGCTTATTGTATTTGTTTCTAGGAAGCTTATAAAGAACAAAGAAATATCAGTATCTCCAGTTATGATTATCCAATGAAAAGAATGAGCCTGTGCTCAAATATGCTAAGGCTGAAAAATAATATCTAAAAATTCACTTCCCAGACGAGCCGATGTGTGGCTGTGCATTTTGGGAAATGACTAAACCGAGCACATATGTTTTAGACTGCCTATAACGTCTGCAGCTTCTGTGGGAATAATTTAACTTCCCTCTCTTCATTTCAAATATTCATTAGTTTAGAGCTGTGTGTTGTACATTACAATAGATTAATGACTTGTTTCACTGATTTTATTTTTTTTTTAGGTGAAATTCAGTGGCCTGTTCTTTTACAAAAATAAAAATGTGATTTTTTTTTTTTTTTTTTCTTCCAGTTGATGTTTGATGATACGTATAGTACGAGGCCAGTTTCAGTATGTCTTACTACATCCACGCTGAATTGTATTTTGACATGTCACTGTCAAAGGGCCTAGGGTTGCTGTCAATCAGGCTATACAGAGTAGTAATTAATTTTGTTATAAGAGTGTCAGTGTCTGAGAATTTTCTGAGATAGGGCTCAGCCTCTGCACTGTCCTAGGTTGATTGGCACCGGATCTCTTTTAATAACATGGGAAGGATGCTTGCTCTGTGTGGCTTTTGGATAGAGTGAGTCGCTCTATTGACAAGGAACAAAAGGCCAAGTCCTGCTGTGATATACACATAATAAATGAGTTAACTTTAATAGGGGGTGATGGGGATGGCATTCTGCAGATGCTTCTGGGAGAGACCTGACCATAACGAGCCCTAATGTGGATTTAGCCCCCGGATTCTTTTAACAGTGAATCTGGTTTAGCACCAGATTTTTTTCTGCCTGAATAATTTCAAACTTGCCCCACCAGCAGATAAGATCATACGGTGCAGAATCAACCATTTCACTGGTTGTTTAGACCCACGCTGTGAAATAATCCTTTTCTTTCAGCAGGCGTGTAAGAGTTGGGCTGGTATGTTTAAACACCGTGGCTGGATCTCTTCGCAGGGCAATTTTGAAACATCCATAGAAGCAACTGAATCAGCACAACTGATTCGGAGAGTAAGTCGTAGTGTTAAGGAGAAGAAGCAACGGATGGAGCTAAGGATCTCTTGCACTTGATTTACCGTAGAGGAACACTAAGTTACTTTTTGGATAATGTGCTATTCAGCCAGTTGGAACTTTCTGCTTTCTACTTGCTACAACAGCTTTAAGTAGTAACACGTGTACTCTGCATGTCTGCTTTTTGCAAATTAAGCTCCTCCTGCCTGCCAGAAAATAATTAAAAGTCACTATTTTCTGCTATGGTATGACACTGTTCTAAGGAATCCAAATCATTTTACAAGTATCTGAGGTGATTCAGGAGAAGAGCAGAGAGAACCACCACCCCATCCCCGCCCCTAAAATTATAGTTCTCTGACAGTTTTTCAAGTACCCTTATAAAAATTATTACATTTAAGTATTCCATGAATAAGCATTGTATGTTGGGTAGCTGAAGTACCCAGGACAGTGATAGGAATTTCAAAACCAGTCTGGGTTGGTTTCACTCCATTTCCATGAAATTAAAAAGGATGGCACCAGAAACACAAAATGGCCAATGCTTTGTGTTTTAAAAACATGTCATTTAATAACCCATCAGACAGCAAATATGGCTGAAAGTGTCCTATCTAGGACTATGTAAACTATTTAAAACGCAGTCCAGACATGGTGTCAAGTTATCTAGTTTCAGGCGTTATTTCAGATTGAACCTTTCCATGTGTTCTTTAAGAAACTGACAGTGGTGTGAAAACTTACATCCTATTTCAGGCAAAGCTGGCCTGATCTCTGACTCTCTGTGAAAGCCACAGAAAACCAGAATATACTTAAATCCTTTTTGCCCACCTCCTCCTCCCCCACCCCCTTTTTTTTTGTATGCCATTTCTTCCTTCACCACGTTAAACTTAAAGACCCTTCAAATCAGGGACAATTCTTCTTGTTTCCCAGTAGTACCATTCTGAGTTTAATTTTTTCTTAACATTTGATTAAACTATGCACAACCTGAGTTGAGAAGCTTTGTGACCATCCCGTTGGAAAAGGCATCAAGGTTTGAAGAAAAGAACTGTGAGATTTTCTTGGTTTGTAGCTGAACTATTTTTTTGGGAGTGTTTGGGTTTGTTAATTTTGTTCGTTTGTTTAGATCAGATTGTCCAACTCAATTCTCACTGGTCAAATGGATTGTCATAAAGTGTCTTTTTATTTTACCTGTTATTGAAACATTTGGTTAGCAGTATATCCTTTATTCTTCCTCTCTTTCAATATTTAGGCACTTTTTTTTTTTTGCTGTTTCTTTTTGAGAGTTGCACTGCAAGCTTTCAGGATTTCACAACTGCTAAAATACTTAAGTTTTCCAGCATGACTGAAAAGGAGACATGTACTGAAATAATCCGGTTTTTCTTCTACGGCCAACTTAGCTTTGTGGCAGGGAAATGACCATGTCAGAAACTGAAGCAGGAAAATCAAGGACCTCCCAGAAATGAAGAACTGAAAACAGACTCCTGTGGCACATGTGCAGGAGAGTAGAAATTCTTTGCAGTATCCCTGACTGCGCACGCAGCTAAAATATTGCTGATTCTTCTTCTCTAGCCCACAGCCTGGAAAGGTGATAGCATCTCATTTTGAAAGAAGGCAAGCTTCTGCCAGAGCAGCTCCAAAAGTAGGTGGCAGCAGAAGGGTCTGTGCTCACTCACAAAGTTGAATAAGAATTGTAATGTGCAGTAGGAATAGACTAACTGGGGCTCCTGTTCAGCAGCTTGCAATTGTGCTTTCATCCAAGACTGTGCTGGAGGCAGTTCAGTTGAAATAGCTCCTGAAAATATAGACATCTCCCAAACTACTTGTTTAAAATCTGCCTCCAGTAAAATTTACTCCCTGTAGCTCCTATCATCTCTTCTATCTGGAGCTGCATTATGTCCTCCTTGCCTCCAAGTATCTCACTGGGCATCACTGCTGACGCATCATCAAGAACAACAGAGCACGGTCCTGAGTGCAAGCTCTAGGGAGTCTGAAACTTCACAAAGACACTGTTTACAGCCTGCTCATGGATTTAGGGCTTCTTTTGCGATGCTTGGAGCTAAAATCTTCCTTAATTTTAATGAACAATGGGATTCTGTAGGATGAAGTTGGCATCCATATGTCGGTATGTTCACTTATCTAAATTTTAGTCACCGACACAGATGGGAGGGAATCAGACAGTGAAATTACCACTAGTTAAGGTACCCTTGCCTCACCTTGTTGTAGCATCTTGCAGCCTAAAAAAAAAATAATTCAGTGGCCAGGCATTTGTGCTGAATAGCTGCATTGACACCCTTGCCAGAACTCCTCTAAGTGTGGAGAGGAAGGGGTAAACTTTTACATGCAGCACATGAAAATGGGCTTTTTGTAACAGTTAATTCTAGAAGGTTTCAGCCTTAATGTAAGACTGCCATAGAGTGGTGACTTTGTTTATTCTTCACATGAAATTCTACTGCAAGTTATGCAAGGGTGGTCAAAAATTTTCTGACAGCAAGTTTTTCCATCACAAAATAGCAATTCATTGAATTACAATATGTGTTGGGACAGGGTTGAATGGTTAAGACACGGCTTTCCATGCTCCTCTTACTCTCAGAGGAAGTAGCCCTTGAGATCCTGATGTCAGGCTGCTGTTACAGCTGGCTCTGAGCTCAGCGAGCATTTCCAATCTTCATTCTCCCACTCCCTCTTCCCCCTCCGCTGAAACTGTGCTCCCTGTTCACAATATTGCTGAGCTGTCTGTAATGATAAATGATGTGCCTTTCTTTAAATTTCCTTTCTGCTCAGTACTAGATATTGGCCGGCTTGGATGTGTGTTCTGGGTGGATAAATTACTTTGGCAAGTCATAGAGAATTTATGCACATGGCAACAGATGTACCCTGTGTGGTAGAATTTTTCTTTGTCGCTCTAATTATGTAACTTAACTTTTACCTGAGGCAATTATATTTTCATGAACAAAGATTTGGTTGCTGGTTTGTTCGTTGTTGTGGTTTTGTTTTGTGTTGTTTGGTGGGTTCATTTTGTTTTGGTTGGTTGGTTTTTGTTGTTGGTGGGTGGGTGTTTGTGTTTTGCTTTGGGGTGTTTGAGTGTATTTTGTGTGTGTGTGAAATATGAACCTCTGTGCTGAAAGACTTTGTTCTCAAAACTCTTCAGAGGCCAAAGTAGAACTGGGCCATTACTCAGCTGCATATCACCCGTGACTAAGCATTGATATTTCCACGTACATGATTTGTGTTGTCAAGTGAACCTTTACAGGTTCAGAGAATAGAGGCTGGGTTGTTTTGTCTCTTCATGGGCATTACTGTTTGGTAAGGGTAACTGTACACAACATTTGGCAGGAATTTAAAATTTGTGAAATCAGGCCCCACTAAAAATGAAAATGGTTTTGCTCTTTATCTAGGAAGCAGTCTACCTTTGATAATCAGAGAGGAACTTCTCCAATTCCACACTGCCCTTACGCTTTTCTTTGTTTCAAAGGAGCTGTGAAAAAGCTCCATGTGGAAAAACAAAATAATTTGTCTCTAGTGCTTCTTTTTCCTGTAAATTTAAATGATTTCAGTCAAAAAGTGCTGGGCTTACAGGAGCAGTCTTCTCCCAGTGTCTGTGGTTTATAAATCCCTTACAGTTAAAAGTCTTTCCCTACAAAGTAAGGCAGTCTCCACTCCGTAGAGAGCATGGGAGAGAAGCTCCTCTCCTGCTCACAGAGGTACGGAGAAGCACCGGCTGCCACCTGGCCAATGCGGATAACCCTGAGCAAGAGCGTATGGTTCTTTCTCGGCAATAAAAACACATGCAGATGGAAGGAGGGGATATCATGGGGTAAAAAGGCCATCGCCGGCGGTTGCCGTCTTCTGAGGCGTTTCTAGGCCCGAGCGCCCCCGGGGCCGCCTGGTGAGGGCCGGGGCCGGGCCCGGACAGGGGGGGGGGGGGGGGGAGGGAGAGAAGCCGGGGGAGCGCGCGCTCGTATGTAAATGAGCGGGCGTGAGGTCAGAGGCAGATGGGAAAGGGAACAGACAGAATGGCCGCCGCGGCTCCCGCTCCTCCTGCCGCCGCCTCCCAGTGCCGGAGCCCCCGCTGCACGGCGGAGCGCAGGGGAGTCCGCCGAGAACTCGACCCCTGGCGGCGCCGGCTCGGGCACTGGGTGGGTAGGCGTGGGGTGGGGCAAG